>JAJTUV010000330.1:2015000-2219079 GCA_021653895.1 Mastomys natalensis | reverse complement strand
CTTCCCTAAAATATCACACATCACATACAGACAAACATAACACTAAGGGTCTCCACCACACCAACAGTGTCACAAGCTGAGCTGTTGGACTAATGGAAAGGCCTAGCAAAAAAATCTCTTCCATGATTAAGATGTAGACCCACATCTGGGGCAGCTGACATTCAGAATAAAAGTTCAATTTTCCTGTGAATGCCCCACCCCCACGTTCTTCCTCATGTAGTTTCAGCCCCAGACAAAAGGGAAGCAGGCTAAAAACATTAATTATTGTATAATTGATTTTAGCATTTGTCAGCCATATTTTATTCAGTAAGCATATATGATTAAAATAGACAAAATATCATCAATATTTCCATTAGAAATTCTTACTTGAACATACAACTGATAGGTTTTTCTATTTTTTATTATTTATTTATTTAGTGGGTGGCAGGTTTTAGATGTAGGGCTGGTAGAATAACCCAAGGCCAGATTCATTCTGAGATGAAGGGGCACCAAGTCTCCTTGCATGACTTGATAGCATTCTCAACTGCACAAAACATGAGAAATGAGTGCATCAATTAAACTTATTAAAGAAATTGAATTTTGCTTGTGGAGAATCTAAGCCATCCAAGCACTGATGTGCTGTCAAAAATCATAATAGGTCTCCATGAGAGAAAAGCTTCTCTGAGCTGGGGTTGGTGGGTAGCCCACTCCTTCTCCCAGCTCCATGATCTATGCTAGCCTTCTCTCTCCTCCGAGAGCGGTGGAGATGAGCTGTCTGAGCACCATTTCAATTCCTCTCAAAGAGCAGTCTCCTCGCCTACCCCTGCCCACCCCATCCCCTGCCAACTCTTGCATGAAGGACGAAAAATCTACTAAGGAGTCTCCACCTCCACTTCACCCTCCCCACCTGCCCAAACCAGGCTTGCCATACTGAGCCTTGGCCCTCCTCGAGATCCAATCGGAGCGGAAATATAAAGTTATCTGCAAACAAGTACTAGATTGCATTTGTTGTGGGATTTTTGGGGGACAGGGGTGTTGTTATTGTTTTGTATTTTGTTTGTTTTTCCATCAAACAATTTCTAAGACAAACAACATTTTATCCAGAGAGCTAGGGAAATTCCAGCTGACATGCCCAAGTGCTTTCTTTGAACAAGGAATCCATCACTCTCCCAACCCCTGGGCCCCTTCAAACATTTACCTCAGTGCCCGCACATACTGGGCAAGGATCCTTTCAGACTCTGAGGGGTCAGAAATTGGACATAGCATCACAGCATCGCCTCCAGCATGAACTGGTTCTGCTGACCCTGTGCTGAACATGGCACCGTGTCTGCTTCTTCTCGTATCCTGTGTCACACATATATATATGCCAGTCCCTCGGAGGGTAAAGGAGATACACGAGGAGCAAAGTACCCTTCCCGCCTTCAAGCGCTCCAGATCTACTAGGACTCTTGAGAGCCACCGTGATGTAAAATCTACCTTTTATACAAAGGACTTCCCTGTAGAACGCAGAGAACGTTTCACAGAGGAAAAGCTTAGTTGGGTTTGGACGCATGAAAGTAGAACAGACGGGAAAGCGTGATAAGCATAGGCTACAACGTGTAAAAGCCGGGAGGGAAAAACAAGTGACATCTGGAGAGAGGGAGGTCATCCCATGTACCGAGAACACGGGAATTGAACTTGAGAACTGAAGGACAGACAGGATAGATGATGTGGAAAGGGTGGCTAAGGATAGACAGGAGGGGGTGGAGCTTCCGCTCTCAGCTAGACTTCCCTGTCACTTCCCGGCAGCCTAGTTGACCTGGCTCTCTCCCCACAAATGAATCATTGCGTATATTCCCTATCTAGCCCCAAGCCTGGCTTAGTAAGGTGTGTGCTGTCTAAACAAGGCTCTCCTCACACAATTTCAGTGATTATTAATGGATAAGGCCAGACTTGCAGTGTCACTGGTAGCCAGAAAGCTAGCTTCAGATGGGCGATTGGCTGAGATCTTGGGCAGGCCTGCTGACAGCTCCTGCCTGAGGAAGGCAAATAGTTACTCTGAAGGGAAACAGAGGAAAAGCAAAAGGGAAATGCTAGATGGTTAAGTAGACACTTCCCAGACGGGAGTGGCTGTCCGGGACCTCCATTCTTCCTGAATACTCTCTGAAGTCTTCTGCCTCTATCTTTCCTCCCTTGACAAGTGCACACACACACACACCACACACACAACACACAACACACAAGTATGTATACAGCTTTTCAAAGCAAACTCGTTTACCTTTTCTGTCTTTCAGACAGAGCATTGGTGCAAATGTCAGGAAAAGTAAGATCTGTTTGATTAAGGAAGACTGATTCTGTGGGTGGATCATGGTTATTTGTTAGCAGGAATGGTGGCTCTCAGAGTGGTGTCCTTTGTAGGAACCAGAGAGGTCTCTATACACAGGAAACACACCACCAGGCTGATGCAAATGCCAAAATCCTATTCTGTGTAAGAAACGACTCATAATACAGGTTTAACTAGGAGGAATGTTGTGGTCTTATATAATTCCTCCTTGTTTATAGTGGTTACTGTTGGTTTCCCTCAGAGAGATGGCCAGCTGGTGGGGTTATTAGTAAATCCACATTTTTGCAGCTGACATCCCAGCAGATATTTTGAAGTATCCACCATGTGCCAGGAACTATTTGTTCTAAATACTGATTGTGTGCATTTCGGAGGCTGGGGCAGGAGGGCTTTGAGTTCAAAGCTAGCCTGTGCTTCATTGTAAGGTGGAGGAGGAGGGAGGGAGGGAGGAGGGAGGGGAGAGGAGAGGGGAAGGAGGGAGGGAAGGATGGACAGAGAAACAGAGAGACAGAGAAACAGAGACAGAGACACAAAGACAGAGAGAATAAGAGAGAGAGAGAGGGAAGGTAGAAGGGAGGGAGGAGGAAGGGAGGGAGGAAAGAAAGAAAGAAAGAAAGAAAGAAAGAAAGAAAGGAAGGAAGGAAGGAGAGGAAGGAAGGAAGGAAGGAAGGAAGGAAGGAAGACAGGAAGGCTATGCCTCATCTAAAGAAATAGGAGAGATTGGCCTTATCTTTCTGGGTACATGGCCGTGGTGGGCTCTACCTGTAAGTTTTACCATGTAAGGTGACAGACACTGGGAAAATTCCTTCTGGAAAATCTCTCTGTATTGATGTAGTGAATGTACATTTGTCCTTGAGACTGAGGAAGCAGGTAAGGTCTTCCAGTTTGGGTAGATGTGAGGCTTCCATGAGTTATGTTTTCTCTCTGGACTTTCCTTGTTGAAATGAGAAGTGACCGGGCAGTGGTGGCACACGCCTTTAATCCCAGCACTTGGGAGGCAGAAGCAGGCAGATTTCTGAGTTCGAGGCCAGCCTGGTCTACAGAGTGAGTTCCAGGACAGCCAGGTGACACAGAGAAACCCTGTCTCGAAAAAAACAAAAAAGAAAAAAGAAAAAAATAAAAGAAATGAGAAGTGTCTTCTTCCTATGATGGGTTGAGAAAGTTGAGCAGCTGAGGTGTTCTTTGGCTCTTTGTTGGAAGCCTGTGTTATGAGAATGGAGACTTACTTTTCTCATTCAGGAGCCTGTTCCCGCCCAGCCAAATTACCCAGGAGCCTGGCACCCAGTCTGTTTGCACAACACATTTTTAGACTCTGAGTCACCCTTGAGTTCTTTCTGGTATCAGGTTGGATTAAAGCTCACAGCATCCTGTTACCTCTGCTTCCCTGTACAGGCAGGTCTGCTCCAAAGGCTTCCCAGGAGCCCCACCTCCACAGGTAGAGGAGCCAGGGCAGATCAAAGGGTTGCCTCTAGTACACCCACTTGCCTGGGAATACCAAGTATCGATAACAAGGGTTTTACCATTCCCTGCCTTACTGAATTCACAGAAAGCTGCCTTGGGCAAAATGGTGTAACAAGTCCAATTCTTCTGGGATTTTTTTCAGCCTTTCCTTAAGTTAACATTAGCTAGTATACCCTCCCATTCCCAGTAAAATATAACGTCATGCAACATGTGTTTCTTAGCAATTACCTTGCCAGGTCTAGGCACTGCAGACACAGTAACAAAGTGTGTGTGTGTGTGTGTGTGTGTGTGTGTGTGTGTGTGTGTGTGTGTGTGAGAAGAGAGAGAGAGAGAGAGAGAGAGAGAGAAAGAGAGAGAGAGAAGAGAGACAGAGACAGAGAGAGGAGAAACAGATCTCCTCTTTCATGGAAGAGTCAACAGGTACTGCCAGAACTTTGGCTATTTCTACTATAAGAATTTTCTTTGTGCTATATATACAGGCCTCTCATAACTAGTACAAAATTATACTTAAAAAAATCAGGGACAAAAGTAACATCCATCAGCTGTCTTCTTAAATAAAAAGCTAACTTATGCAAGAATTCAGATCACCAGTCAGAGAGGGTTCTGGGTAGCCTCTCTCTGCTTGGTCTAGGGGCGGAAGTCCCCTCTTTTAGGTTGGGTGGAGATGGGTTTGAGGAACACCCTGGATAAAGTAACAACCTCATCTTGAGTCTCGTGGTCCTCCATAGCTAACTTATGATAATGTATCTGAATAGGTTTGCTACCAAATTATCTATCTGTTGTATCACAAAGTTAGTCAGCCTATTTAAGGCCCAGGACCAAAAGAATCAGCAAAAATAACCCAATTACACTGAAAACAGAAGGCTATAAGCTATTGTAAACAGGCAGCTTCTGTGGAAATTTAACAGCCTGAGTAGTCATAGGTCTTATAAATAGGCAGCCTCGGTGGACAGTACCAACTAGATAAGGACAAATGAATCATCAGGCAGAGCCATAGTGACCTGTCCCCTGAACCTACACCCAGCTGATACCCTGTTCTGAAAGGTATCTGTACTCCCCCTGAACACCTATGCTCCGGTGCCATTCCCTTCCCCACATCCTGCCATTTTGATGTTTATAACCTCTGTGTAAATAAGTAAATTACGATGTGATTTAAAAAAAAAAAAAAAGCTAACTTTATTCAAAGGAAAACTGAACTCTGAAGCATGGGCCTGTAGAGAGGGGAGTGGCCACAGTTTCTCGGAGCAGTTGCTTTGTTGAGTCTTGGATGTTACACTAGGTCCCTATCACTCTGCCAGGCATGGCTATCTTTCCTACTGGCCACCTTCTGTGTCAGAAATCAACTGGGCTTATGTAAAAGGTGGCCTATTTTAAATTGCGTGACATAGACAGGCTGAAAAGGCAGTAAGAGCCAGAGACTTTCTTGAATCAGAAAGGAAATAGGTGAACTGCTGGTCCTGGGTGCAAATTGCTTCAGCCTGGGGTGGTAGCAAGAAAAGCTTCCTTTCTCCCCACCACCTTGTCTCCATTCGTGGGACCTGACATTACTGAGGCAAAGACAGAGGAAGAGAGATCTCTGAACTGACTTAAGAGAGGAAAGGACACAGGCATTGCTCTAGCAGGATGTGTGTGAGCACTTGTTTATTTTGAGGTGCCACAAATTAAAACCAGTGCTACGTAAGCATTTCACCACTGAGCTACACCTCCAGCTTCATATATATGTAATGAATATATATATTCTAATAAATACATATGCTAATATAATATATATATGTATGTAGGATGCTACTACACATATGTAAGGCTTGCAGTGTAGGATTTCTAGTGGTCTAAAATAGATATTGAGTGTACATCCTGAAGGACTCCATAAGTGAGGCATGAAAATGTTCAGGTATTTTGTAGCAAAGGGAAAGAAGGAAATGACACAGAAGTCTAGCTGCTACTGTAAGACTCTAGTGAGCAGAGCCTTTGTTTACCAGAGACCTCCTGAGTGAACCACAAGGAGACAAGAATCACTGCAAAAAAAAAAAACAAGAGGAATTTTAATGTTCCAGCATGCTGGGGCCATCCTGCATCCCAAAAGAAGAGCCAACACCGCGCAAGCAGCTTGCTTGTTCAGTGAGCTTTTCTACAGTCCTTAGGGCAGCAGCCATTAGGCACAATATGATTGGCAGAACAGTGTGATTTTTAAACTGATTGGTCTTTAGGGAATGAAGCGGCAAGGACCTCCCTTGTCTAGGCGTGGCCAACATCCATTGACCTTGTGCTCTGCCCTCCCTCCCCCACATGGTCAGTCCCCACCCCCTGTGGTCTGAGGAATGTTAATTAGTCTCTCCCATCTATGACCTTTCTCTTCCAGGAGGGGAGGGGTCTGGTGGAATTTTCCTCTTCACTACCAGGGCTCCCAAGGTCTTGCCTCTTCTTTGTGTGCTTGACTGTCACTGGTTAATGGGGTGTTGCTAGCTCTCACTGTGAAGAACCTAAGAGTGATCATTTGGATAAGCACATTTAGCAGTAGCATCTTAATCTGACTCTTCCAAAGTCTAGGAGTCCAGAAACACTGTGTTTATCCACTTTATTGTGTTTCTGTATTGGGTTCCTAAGCAAACCTGGTACTCTTAATCTTCCCAGAGTTCTCCGTGTCTCTGTCTCTGTCTCTCTCTGTCTCTCTGTCTGTGGTGTGTGTGTGTGTGTATGCAACTGCACGTGCGCATATCCCAAATCTAATTATTTGATGTAGTTCTTGGTGGAGCCCAGCTCTGAGCTGGACCATCCTTGACTCTTTCCTTTCCTCTCACTCTCCCTGACCCCCGCTCTACCTCTCTGAGTTTCGTGTGTATTTTGGGATGTGTATGACAAGACAGAATGTTCACTTTCCCTAGATAGTATATTTTAGATGTACATACCATATCATACATGTCATACCATATCATACATGTCATATCCATATCATACATGTCATATCATACATGTCATTTTGGTTTTAACCTCTTTTTTTCACTTTTGTAAATTTATTTCATTTTTGAGACAGAGTCTCTTGTAGCTTAGGTTGGACCAGAACTTGCTACGTAGCTGAAGATGACTTTGAATTTCTGATCCTCCTGGTCTACTTCCCAAGTGCTAGAATTAGAAGCATCCCCACCATACCTAACGTTCCAGGATACTAGGGATCTAACCTAGGGCTTTGTGGATGCTAGGCAAATGCTCTACTAACTGAGCTATAACCCTGGCACTCACCCATTTTGGGGCTGTTTGTTTGTTTGTTTAGTTAAATACCATTAATTATAGCTTTAGTGCCTTTGGGTAGAATTTATTTCCAAGTAAAGTATGCCTTTCTGACCTTGGAAAAGAGCCCTTGGTAGTGAATTTGCTCCAGAGCATGTCACTTCAGCCCTGGCCAGCTGTGGCTGCCTGTCTTTAGCTGAGCAGTGTTTTGATTGCTCCTGGATTCCTCCCAGAGCTGGGCCTTTTGTGGCAACTGCCATAGCTTCAGGTGGCAGCTCACTGAGAGTACACCCTCCAGGTGAGTTTAGATTGTAAGGGTTAATGCCATACCATTAGTGCATGCGACAAATCAATACTCCTGTGCTGGCACCTTAGCACCGTCAAGTAAGATCAGTGTCCCAAACTCAATGCCATTAACATGTCAGTAAGCCGGAAAGCCTTTAATTCTTGCTTTTATTAGAATTCCCAGCATTCCAGTCCTTCCGAAAAGTAATCTCTGGCCTTCCAGACATTTCTCCCTCTAAGCCACGCCCCTGAAATAATCCCCTTATCTTCTCACCTGTTTGCAGCACTTCGTTAAGGAGCTACACTTGAGTTATTACACACCTTGTGTTCTCTTTACTGAACCTGATGATGTCCATCTTTCAGAACCACTACGAAGTCCCTAGTTAGCCCCCATACACAAATTCACCTTTGTCCCAGCCTGAATCTTGCCACCAGTCTCTGACTTTAGCAATCTGTACAGCTGAGTCTGCAGAGGAACTGTCCCTGTATGTGCCTTCTCCTCCCCATAACCTGGGAACCCCTGGGATGGAAGGGTGGTGCTGCCTCTCTACAGAGCACAGACTTTGATTTCCAGCAGACCTGGATTCAAATTCTGACTCCTTTCCCTACTTAGGCAGGCTGGTTTACCTACAGAGCCTTAGATTCCTCATCCGTGAAGAGACATCAACAACATATATATCTTGAACGAGACTAAAGATGGTGCCAGAAATACACATCAATGATGACAGGGGATGAGGGTCAGGGTAGCCTTTGTGCTCACAAGAAGGAGCAGCTGCCTAGGAGCTTGCTTCAAGGCTCAGCTTAGGTTACTCTAAGGGGAGGTAGACAGCTGGTGGTGCTACAGGAATAGCCTTGTAAGTGAAGGTGACCAGAGAACATCAGAGAGTCCAAGAGGCATAAAAGAAGCAGCCTGGTGTCTTTTTATCAGGCTTCTCAAAAAGAAGTGATACTATCTTCCGATCATCGGGGTTACTAGGGTCTCCTGTGACCCCCCCCCAACAGCCCCACTTCCTGCTGGTTGTTTGTTTTGTGATTGCCACCATTTGTTGGTTTTGCAAATTGCTCCCTGAATTTAGTGTAAAATGTTATGCCTAGGCAGAAGGGTTACACTGTACCACATGGGAGCAATATAAACACTCTTAGAAAGGCAAGTTTAAAGGGAGCCTGCTGACCCTGTGGGTGCATGCCTCCCCACAGAAAGGAGATAGGTTATGGAAAAGGGGCCCAAGATCAGCACTATGCTTTTTGGAGAGTGGGATCTAAGGTAAATTGTAATGTATTTTTGTTCCCTGCCTAACTTTGGTACACAAGAAAAATGTATTTAAAATATCTATGAACATTCCTATTCAAATAGAGAAGTCACAAGAAGACAAGAAAAAAAATATATTGTGTATGCTATCACTCACTGGAGATTTGAAGAAGCAGAGAACCAAAAACCTATGATAAAATATATTAATAAAAACCCAGTGAATTTGAAATGGAAAGATACAGGTATAAGTTTTGGTCCTTGACTCCACTGCCAAAGCATCTCAAGATCTCTCAGAACTTCTGTTTTAAATGTCAAAAGTGGAGACCAAGAATGATATCCCTCATAGGGAAACAAGGGAATTAAGTCCTTGCAAATGGCAAAGCATTGGTCAGTCTAAAGCGGCTATTTATTCTCAGTCTTTCAAGGAGTGTGCCTTGCATTTGTAATCAGAAGCATAGTTCTGGGCTGGAGAGATGGTTCAGTGGATAAGAACACTTGCTATGCTTGCTTAAGAACCTGAGTTCAAATCCCCAGGGTCCATATAAAAAGCTGGGCATGTGCCCTTAACTCCAGTCCTATGGGGGAAGTGGATACAAGAGAATCACTGGGGCTTGCTGGCTAGCCACCTCAGCCAAAACCAAAACAAAACAAAAGCTTCAGGTTCCAGGTTCAGTGAGGCTGGGGCTGGGGTTGGAGGCTGTGGTGGTTTGAATACTCTTGGCCCTATAGAAGTGGCACTACTAGAAGTGTGGCCTTGTTCGAGTAGGTGTGGCCTTGTTAGTGTGTCAACGTGGGGGTGGGCTTTGAAAACCTTCTTAGCCTGGAAGAGTGAGTCTTCTCCTGGCTTCTCAACATCAAAATAAAATGTTGAACTCTCAGCTCCTTGAGCATCATGCCTACTTGGACACTGCCGAACACTGCCATACTTCCTGCAATGATGATAATGGACTGAATCTGAGAATCTGAAAGCCAGCCCCAATTAAATGTGTCCTTTATAAGAGTTGCCTTGGACACTGTCTCCTCATAACAATGGAAACCTTAAGACAGGGGTGATGATTAAAGAGAGCTGAGTAGAAAAAAATAAGGATTTTTTTGTTCTGTTTTGTTTTATTTGTGTGTCTATTATACAACATAGTGACTAGAGTTAGTAATTATACATATTTCAAATGACTAAAAGAATAAATTTTAAATGTTTTTACTATCATACAAGGTAAGTATTTGAGGGATACATTTATACAATTATATTTAAATCTGTCACTATATGTAATCATGCACAATTTTAATTTGCCAATTTATTGTAAAAATCTTAAAAAGGAAGTGGCACCTAGCTGAGAGTCTGCGTCCATGTTCTCCATCCTTTTTATAACCCCATGACTGGTACACATGTGTTTACCAGGTGGGAATTTCTGCAGATTCAGAATAAATTCAGTTGACACAGTCTGTGCCTTATCATATTAGACAAAAATATCTAATGCTTGCTCAGAAAAACATGAAGATGGTTCAAAGTTAATCTTCCAAAGAACCAGAGTTCAGTTCCTAGTACATGAATGACAGCTAACAATCATCTTTAAGTCCAGTTCCACAGGATCTGATCCCTTCTTCTGGCTTCTGTGGGCACTAGGTCCATATGATACACAGACATATGTGCAGGCAAAACACTCATACATAAACAACACGAATAATTTTTTTAACTTTTTATTAATTCTTTGCGAATTTCACATCACGTGTCCCAATCCCACGCATCTCCTTGTTCCTTCATATCTGCCCTCTGCCCTTGCAATCTACCCCTCAAAAGAAAAACAAACAAACAAATAAACATCTTGCTAAGGGAGCTGCAGTGTCACAAAGAAAAAAAAAGAGTATATACCCTTTTGCCAGATAGCTTTTCTTGCAAATGTTCACTGCTGTGAGTCATTGGTCTGATTTGAGGACTCCGGCCGGCTTCGGTTAAACTATCAACGCTGGATCCTCAGTGGCACTCCTCTCGGATATCCTGTTGCTGCCCTGTGTCGTGGAGATCTTGCAGTTTTGGTTCTGGAGGACAGCCCCATCACGTGCTCCAACAGTTCATAGATGGAGTAGATGCTGGGGTGGGCCAACTCAAAGCCCTGGAGCTGGGCCTGAGTGGTAACTAAGTTCACCACCTGGGCCAGCTCTCCAGCACTGCCCAAGTAAGAGATGGGGCCAGCTCACCTGCTCTCAAACCATCTGGGCTGGCTTTTTCACACCATACCCTCAGGACCAGCTCTATTGTACTGCCTAGATGAGGTTCAGGGCCCACTCCCCGGAGTACTGCTGCCCGTGTTGGGTTGGGCCAGTTCTGTAGCCAGTTGAGGGGCCTGGCCAGCCCTGCACAGCCCTCAGATATCAACATGGCCCCAGGCAGCAGCCCAGATCGAGGATGTCTGCATGACCTTACCTTGGTGATAACGTTGATCACAGTCCACTGCTGCAGGACCACAGACCCAGACATGGCCCTGGGTGGTGGGAGCACCCATGAGGACCTCACCATGGCCTCAGGTGGCAGCACAGGCTACTCACATCAGGCTATTCCTCACCACCCCCTGAGTCTCTAGTCTGCCTCTCTTCATAGTGAGCAAACAGTTCGTTCTCTTCTCTTCCATCTGTCCTTTACTTACTTGCTCATCTCAGTGGCACCCAGGGCCTCTGGGTGTCTCCTAGTGGCACTGGGCAGGCATCATCTCAGGTGCCTTCTGAGTGGAGTCCAAATAAAAATTTTTAAAGAGGGATATTAAAAAAAAAAAATTACTGTCCAGCCCAAATGAACTGAATCACCTCCCATGTCTTGCTTGAGTTGAGTTTATTTTTGGTTTCTTTGTTTCTTATCAAGCTGTTAGACTCGAGCAGTCATTTTTCATCCACCAGGGTGTCATCCAATAAGACACTTTCTAATCCATGTCTCTGTGCATCCCACCCAAGAATTCTAAGGAACACTGCTTTCAAATTAATAGCAAATTAGCTTTCTGTTCTGTTTCTTGGGGGCCTATATTGGAATTTTGTAATTCAATTTAATTTTTTTTACATTTTAAAAGTAATTATTTTATAATATATGAATTATGCATGTTGCTGATGCATATATGGCTGTGTCTATGTCATGTGAGTATTGTAACAGTTGGCAAAGTTTGGTCCAGTTCTTCCTCCCAGCCCCATGCGCCCAGAAATAAGACTCAGGCTCAATATATATTTACAAATACCTTGATCATATTGTTGGGCTCTACTCTAACTAGAATCATAACTTAAATTAACCCATTTATTTATTCTAATGTACATTCTGCCACGTGGCTGGTTACCTGTGCTCGGGTACCATGTGTTCATCGTATCACATTTTCCCAGCCAATCTCTTGCCTGGCTCTATTCTGAATTCTTTCTCCTTCCAGATGTCCCACCTTCTATTTCCTTCCTAAGCCATAGGCTATAGGCTTTTTAATTGACAGATAATATATCCATATAATACACAATACATTCTCTCTAAAAACAATGGGTCGCAGAATAACTTCAAAGATCAAGACAAAGACTTAAGCTCATGATGAGCTAGGGAATCCAAATTTTCTTCCAACCATCCTAGACTCGTGATTCAGCCTTGTTTGCTTCAGAGACTTGATGATTTTTTCCCTATCATTCATGAAAGGACCAGCACAGTTTTGTAGGATCTCAAGTATGGAAACAAGAGAGAAGATATACCTCAGAAATCAGAACACCAATGAACTCTACAACCATTTGTCCTTTGTTCAGGACTTAACACAACACTCATTTTGCACATCTGTTTATTTTCAACATTGTTAGTGTAGGAGCTTGTAGGTTCAATGTATAAATAAAATGCCCCAGTCTGTTCATATTAGACATGAGTAAGACTATGCTATCAGTAAATAGTAAGAAATTTGAACTGAATTAGATTTTTTGCCATAATTGGCCAGTGAAAAGATGACTCTTGTGTTAAATATAATGACTCTCCCTTTTTATAAAATGCATTTCAAGCTTTTATAAACATAGGGTACATTTCTATCATCTGTGGATTTGGAGGTTTTTTTTTTTTTTTTTTTTTTACCAGTTCTGTTCTATATTAAATAAATAACTATTATATTTCCCGCTTCACTTGGGAAGACAGTAAAAATAAGAGAGTTCAAGAATTTTTGCCAACTCTGTCTTATAATATAGTACACAGCATGAGCCTGACTTTGCTGTCATCTCTCTGTGGCTTATAAGATATCATTGCATCAATAAGCTAATAAAATAGCCCATCAGTTTAATTTCAAAAACACAAGGACTATTATTGTCTTAGTTAGGTTTACTGCTGTGAACAGATACCAAGACCAAGGCAACTCTTATAAGGATGACATTTAATTGGATCTGGCTTACAGGTCCAGAGGTTCGGTCCAATATCATCAAGGTGGGAGCATGGTAGCATGTAGACAGGCATGGTGCAGGCAGAGCTGAGAGTTCTACATCTTCATCTGAAGGCTGCTAGCAGAATACTGACTTTCAGGCAGCTAGGATGAGGGTCTTAAATCCCACATCCACAGTGACACACCCACTGCAACAAGATCATACCTCCTTATAGTGCCACTTCCTGGCCCGAGCATATACAGACCATCATAACTATTTCTGCAAGTCTTCCTAAAAGAAAGACAAGTCTTAACTAAAAGGGGAAATAAATGGCCACTGAACTAGGAAAAGCAGCAAGATCCAGCATCCCCAAGAAGGAAAGGAAATTTTCTTCCAAGGAGGAGCCTAAAGTTGGGGCTAGCTGCAAAAGACCAACAACAACACACACACACACACACACACACACACACACAACACAAACTCACACACACAAAGTCCCAGAATGCATCCCTAGAGGATTAGAATGGATGGATATGTTTAAGGAGGCCCATGACACACCCCAATAAATCACAAACATAGAATTTTTTTTTACAAATTTCAAATTTTTAATCTCATGTGATTTTGTTTTATTTTGGTAAGACAGCATCTCAAGTACCAGGATAGCACTGAACTCTGTGGCCAATATGGCCTTAGGCCTCTGATCTTCCTGCCTCTGCCTCTGGGGTGCTGGGATCACAGGTGTGTGCCACCACATCCAGTTCATGTAGTGCTGAGGATTGAACCCAGGGCCTGAGCTTCAGACCCAGCAGTCTCATTGTTTTAACCCTAATTTTAAGTTCTCTGACTTACAGATACAAAAAGAGAATATCTATTTAGTTGATGTAGATTATATGTAGGCACAATGTTTGAAATTCAGAAAAGGGATTCTAGTAACTTATTTACAATCTGGTCACATCAGATGGTCTTCACAGAACCCAGGAGAGTGGGAAGTCAGAAGGAACATCAGAAGAAAAGAAAGGTCTTCACTATTCATCATCTGGCACTTTAATTTTTAAAATTTGTAAAATTTTATTTAGTGTGTGTGTGTGTGTGTGTGTGTGTGTGTGTGTCCTACTGGTTCTCAGGGATTCAATTCTGATTACAAACAAGAACACCTACTATCAGTGTCTCACACAGTCCTAGAGGTTCTAGCCAATATTTGGAGGAACTAAAAGAGAAGAAAGACAAAAAGATACAATTTGAAGTGCATACATTTATCTATCACGAAAACAACCCAAAAGATATGAAAGTTCAACAACAGTGCTGGGTATCAAATTATGACACTATGCTTTCTATGCCACTTATAACCACATAACTACTTATATCCAAGCAACCACTTAAACAATGGCAGTGTGAACTGCGAAGTATCTAGAGATTAGCCTGACATACAGCATCAAGATCTCTGTGTGGCCTGTGTATGGAAAGGTTTCTTCCCCAGTGCAGCCTCACACTCCCACAACCCCACTCTCCTACTCCTCCACCCCTACTCCCAACCTACTCACCACCCACCCCACTTACCACCCCGCTCATCACTCCCCAATGCCAAAGGCTTCATCCTGAGCCCTCAAATGATGCTGGCCAGTGGCAGGATTTTTGATGAAGAGAATAGTCAGTTTCAGATCCTTAGGGCCTTGCTCTCAGAGGGAGCTGCAGGACTGGTCCTGATGCTTTGCTTTTGGCCAGGAGGTGAGCAATGTCTCCTACTGCCCTCTCACCATGGTGTAATATGAGAGATGGGATTAGGTCATAGTCTGGACACTCCAATACCAGGAGCCAAAATAGACCCTTCTTCCTTCTTCTTGTTGAAGTTGATTACCTCAGATGTTCTGTAAAAGTAACAGAAAGCCTGCAGACACAATGTCGGGGAAGATATCATAACACTGTAAAACTACCTTCTGGGATTATCTGAATAAGTGGACTATCTCCTGAGTTATTGGGAAAGGCAATTATTATAAAGAGGTTAAGTTTCCTCAAATTAATTCTTTTCACAGAATAAAAAAATGTAACTAGCTTTATGTCAAGTTGACACAAGTTGATTAGTGATTGATGAGAGCACTTTGTGAGTCGTGCCAGTCCTGAGCAGGTGGTCCTGGGTTCTATAAGAAAGCAGGCTGGACAAGCCACGAGGAACAAGTCAGGAAGCAGCACTCTGCCATAGCCTCTGCATCAGCTCCTGCCTCCAGGTCCCTTTCCTGCTTGAGCTCCTGTCCTGACTTTAATGATGAACTGTCCTGTGAAGGTGTAAGCCAAATAAACCCTTTCCTACTCCCTCCCCATACACCACACACACACACACACACACACACACACACCCCACTCGCTTTCTAAATAAAGTCTCTAAAACTTTGACATTTCTGTCTAAGTACTAAGGGTTGTGGTTAGTTGAAGCTACTTTGAGGCTCCACTGGAAGCCGGGTATTTTGTAGACACTCTGTCCCTTGGAGCCCTGAAACTCCACCTCATAGCTTTTCCTTTCATTTTCTTCCACCATTCTGACCTACACATCGCTGCTTGGCCTCTCAGCTTGGCCTCCAAAATCAGAATCCCTTGAAGGATAACTATGATTCAGCACGTGTGTCTCTTCTGGGCTCCTCTTGGACTTTGGCCCAGCAAACCTTTACTGCTGGGGCAGCTCTGCAGTCACCCATGTGTTATCACTGTATCCAGATGCCAAGGGTTGGGTTTTATAGAGGTCCCTTGTTATTTTTGACACCACTATGCATTTTGAGACATTCTCCACAACTCCAGGTATCTGATCCCGAGTTTCACTGTCTCCTCTGCACAGTCCATCTCTGCTGGCTCCTGCCATTACCATCACATGATTCTGATGACATGGTTTCTCTTGCTGGTCTCTCCTAGACACTTCTCACTCTTTTTCTATACCTTAGCTGATAGAATTGTTTTCCTCTTGCTTTTTTTTTTTTTATCTTTCCCATTCATTCTTATCATTTGGTTTTGAGCTATGGGTCCTTACCAAGATATCCAAATCCAGTTCTATTGTTATCTCCTGAAACTATGTGTACTTTGTTTCTCGAGTTTTTCCCAGCACCTAACAATTCTGAGTTCTTTGCTGCTGATTGATAGCTACCTGTAAGAATCCCCCAGAGAACACACAGCTCAACTGTAGTGCATGGAGTGCCTTCTAATGATTTACAATAATCTTGCCAACAATCTTTTGACTTTATTACTCATTTTATTGGAGACATAAAAATATTTAATAATTTACCCTGTTAGCTATTCATTACTTTTCTCATCGTTGTGACCAAATCCCTGAGGAAAACAAGGCTGAATGAGGATGTATTATTTTGGCTCACAGTTTCCAAGGTGTCAGTCTACAGTGGGGACGTGTGTGCAGAGCATTTCAGGAAGCAGAGAAAGGATGCTTGTTCTCTGAATTTCTCCTCTCATCTCTCCTGCTCCCTGTCCTTGGAGTGTCCTCCTACACTTCAGGTAAGTCGTCGTCTCTCACTCAGGCCGCCACCGCATTCAGAACTTTGACTCACCGATCTCCTGAGGGATTCTAAATCTAGTCAAGTTAAAAATGAAGATTTGCAGAGAAATAGTTTGATTACCACTACCTATGCTGGGCAGTTCACAGCTGCCTACAGCTCTAGTTGTAGGGGATTAGGAGCACTCTTCTGGCCTCCTTGGGCACTCAAATGAATATGTACATATATAGTGCAGATGTATGCATAAATGATAAACAAACAAACAAAAACTAAAACAGAAAGAAATGTTGTTTGATTTTTACTCAAAATCATGGCAGTGTTGAGCTGGGTATGGAGCATACCTTTAATCTCAGTACTTGGGAGGCAGAGGCAGATGGATCTCTGAGTTCAAGACCAGCTTGGTCTATACAGTGAGTTCCAGGACAGCCAGGACTACTACATAATAAGACCCTGTCTCTGAAAAACAATACAACAAAAAGTCACTGGGGCAAGCCATATAAAGATTCCTTTACCACTAGAGACCAACATCTAAGAATGGATTAGGAAGAGCCCATTGTGTTCTCCCTGATTCCCAGCCTGCCATGAAAGTTCCATGTGATCACCCCACTTGAAGTGTCCTAAGGGCTGAGAACAGTTCTGTGAGACCTTGGCTCACAAACTGAGTCCAATGTGGTTTGGCTGTTGGTTTGGGCCACGGCCTGTGCAGGGCTCTGCTTCTCATCAGCCATGCTGCTTGGTGTCAAGACCCTGACTAGGGTTGAGCTTCTCCAGTTCTGGGCTTGCTTGTTCTCACATAGACCTAGGCCACTGGCCTTGTGCCTGTCATTTCATGGAATGTTCAGACTCGAAGCTCTCTCCCATTCACTTTTGATAAGCTTCTGTGCCCTTTCATGTTAGTAAATATGTGGACCTTGACATGATGTGGTATCTGCAGGCAGGATGGGGAGGGTCTCCAGTAGTCCTCCTCCGGCTGCTTCTAAAACCTCAGTCGTTTTTACCTCTGTGCTTATTTCTCCACTTTCCAATTAAAATTCTCAGCATCCTCTCTCAACTTGTTCCCTCTTTTTCTTGCTAACGTGGCTTGACTTTCCTGCCACCTCTATGACCTGTGGTTTCATGGGAGAGCCAGATGTAGCTGTGGGACTTCCCTAATTGTTCCCACAGAAGATTTGCAGGGTAACTGTGGAGATGCCATTTGTGCCAAGAGTATTATACAATTTTTGTTGTGTGGGGTTGGGTTACATGGAGTGCAAGGTCTTGACCTTGAAGAATGCTTCAGAAATTATATGTAAGGCAATCCAGAGATAAACGGCAGAAACTATAGCAAATATTGTGGCCAGGAGAGTATTCTGTGGGATATGAAGCAATTAAATAAAGCCTAACCAATCCCACTGTGTGTGCTCTCCTCTGTGCTATATATGCGGCTAGGGAAGCTGCAGAGACCATCTTAAATCTGCTTCCATTCCTTTTTTTCAAGAACCCAAATCAAACTTCCACCAGCAACAACAACAACAACAAACTTACCATGTAAGGAAAGAAAAGTAGTCTTTAAGATTGACAGAAACGGGCTGGGGAGATGGCTCAGCAGTTAAGAGCACTTATTGCTCTTGCAGAGGACTCAGGATCAATTCCCAGCAGCTACATGGTGGCTTACAACTGTCTGTACTTCAGTTCCAGGGATCCTGTGCCACCTTCTGCTTTCCACAGGCATGCATGTGGTACACAGACACATCTGTGAGCAAAACACTAATATACATAAATAAATTCCCCCAAAAAAACTTTTTTAAAGCTTGCTAGAAAGTGTTCAAGAAAAGGAAAAACCAAAATTCGAATCTGAAGTTCAAGATCTTTCTTCTCTTTTATAACCAAAAATGTATTAGAAAAGGTAAATGTGTCTCCAAATGAAGGGACTTATTAGCTTTGCTTTCTTCTCCTTGCTGGTACCTTTTCTAATGGCAGAGGAATGGGGCATCGTGGGGAATGTCTCATTGATTGCCAATACTTCTTTGAAAGGAAGAGGGAAGAACAAGGTTAGAAAACCATGGTGCCAACCACCCTGCTTGTTACCAGTAGCACAAAGGTCTGACAGGAAAAAGTCTTCAGTCAAAATCGGGTACAAGAGTTTGCCAATTTAATTACGCATGCTTTCTCCACCCATGATTCTCTGAGTGATCAAATATGAGTGACCAGACAGAACGAAAGACCAGCATCTCCTAGTAGGCACCTGGGATCTAATCCTGCTGCTGACATACAACATACCCTTGTCCTAAAAAGAACTAAAACAAAGTAATTGGCATCTGTGAATAAACCTTCCAAGTCTGTGCTCACATCAGGTTAAATTTGTAAAAGGAAAAACTGGGATTCATGCTTCCTAAAGTATAAGGATTTGCATAGATGATACTTAAACTGCCAACAGTTCCAGAGACAATTACTTGGAGGTTTTCGAAAACAAACAAACAACGAAACAAACCTTGTTTTAATTTGTTGAAAAACTCAGCAAGAGTCTACTGTCTTGGTTGAAAACTCAGATTAGCTTGCAGTTGGCAAACTGTCAATTTTTTTCACCCAAATACAACAACTTCTATTAATATCTTAGACTTCTAAAGGTGGGAACTAACACACAAGAATTAAATTTTGATACAGCAACCTTTTAGCAGAATCCTTAGGGCGTTTAAGCAAAACTATCCATCAACATACCTGTATGTTTATGGTAATGTATATATTTTGCAAACTACTTGAATTGGTATGGTTCCTTAAAGAATTATTTTTTTCTTCAAAATTATCTGTATCATTTTTAAGAATTAAATATTTAAAACAATTTTATTGCATGTATTTATTCATTGTGCATTTCTGTGTGAACTCTCAACTCACGCACACGTGTGGCAGTCACAGGACAACTTGCAGTAGTTAGTTCTCACACTTCCACCAAGTGAGTCCTAGCAATCAAACTTGGGTCAACAGTCTGGGCAGCAAGCCCAGACTTTTTTTTTTCTTTGGAGCCATCTCACCATCTTTAAAATACATTTTAAAAAAACATGTCAACATATACTTCCCCCTTTACTTCCAAGAAAGTAAGCAAAGAACAGAAATCTTACTCCAGTCAAAATCCCGAAGAACAAGTTGCACAGTGACACAAAATATGCACAGATAATGGTGTTTTCTTAATTGATTATAGAGCAGGAATGGTGGTGCAAGCTTTTGATCCCTGCAAGCTAGAGCAAGAGACAGGGGGATGTCTGTGAGTTTGAGGCCAGCCTGGTCTACACAGAAAACTTCAGGCTAGCTAAGGTGACATAATAAGACCCTGTCCAAAAAAAAAAATTATTTTTACTACATTCCAATCATTTTGAAAAATTCTAGAGTACAAGAAAAATGATTCCAGTAAATGGATGGAGCTGGGAGGAAGGGCCCAGTCTAGAAAGGCAAATGGCACCTGTTCTTACTCATAAGTGCATCCTACTTTTCTATCTTTGGGTTTGTGTGTCTAACTTAAAATAAGCTTAAAGCCAGGAAAGTGGAAAGGGGTCCATTGGTAGGGGAAAGTGAGCTTATAGGATAATATAGTAGATCCTGTGACTGGGGAGGTCACTGGCCCAGGGAAGAAACTACTGTTATTATTTTAATGAATGGACATAGCATCAAGCTGCTTTTAAATATCTATTCTTAGACAAATAGATTAGTACTGCTGTCATGTCTCATCAAAGCATCTGTTTATGCAGTGGATGGCAGGCAAGTGCAGAGATTAACAGTTTGTCAAAGCCCAGAGAATAAGTGACTGTAGATCGCCCAGCCATAAATAGGACATCTGTATAATACCCTGCCCCACAAGGCCCAGAAAACATCCAAGAGGAGGAAGTGGACTGTAAGAGCCAGACGACTTGTAAGATGCTACGAGTAGGGAGGACTGCTGCAAAATAGTGTCTTCTGAATGTGACAGGCTGCTGCACTGAAGAGCTGTGCTAATGTGACTGTCTCCAAAAGATGAAGCCAGCCAACATTCCAGCATGGATAGGCTGAGGCTGGGAAGTCTCGGAGAAGAGCCCTTTTTTTTCCAGAGTGTGGCCTGTAATAGGTTGCCCACACTTCATCAGATGGCTCTGCACCCATGTTCATTTGGTTGGCATTAATTACTCTCAAAGAAAGCCATAGTCAGATACACAATGTAAGTGTTGAAAAGAAGCAACAGAGAGACCAGAGAAAAATTAGATAGGAAAAAGCCATGTTTCACACAAGGAGGCAGAGAGGCCTGGATGGACACTATTCCTCATCAAAGCCTTGGGAAGCAGAAGACTATCTCGGTGTCCTTTCTGAAAGATAGCATGCATATTTTAAATGTCCACACCCTTTAAAATTCCACTTCAACAAATCTGCCATGAATAAATGATCAAAGTGATATAAGTAGATTTAAACAGAAGATGAGGGATTAAGTATTGATGTATATCTAGGAGCTATTTAAAATCATGCTCATAATTATGACAGATTTGGACAATCCTATTTGTTTGTCTGTGTATATGTGTATTTCTGTGTGGGGGTGGGTACACTGTATGAAAGGCAGGTCAGCCTCAGGTTTCTTTCCTTAGATGTAGTCTACCTTGGTTTGTTTGGTAGGGTCTCTTACTGATCAGAAGCTCACCCAGTAGACTAGGCTGGCAGTCCAGCAAGCCCCCTTCCCCTGGGATTCATCTGTCTCTGCACCCAGTACTGGGATTATAAGCATGCACCACCATGTCTGGCATTTTAAACACAGGTTCTAGAAATAAACTCAGGTCCTCATTTTGTATACCAAAGACTTTGCCAATAGAACCCATCTGGTGAAGTTTTAAAGAGAGGTTATTAAATGGCATGAACTCATGTATATTCTGAATGTAAGCCCAGCCATGTTTTTACCAAGAAGAGACAGAATTTTGTTTAAAAAAATACAGGCCAGATGATCAAACACATGAAGTGCAGGATTTATCACTGTCTACACATTATTAGTGATAGAATTCTCAAATTATGAACCAGAAATTATCTTCCTGATGGGATTGCCACTTGAAATGACCATGTATTATAACTGGTAGATTGTATAATATGGCCCCAATGGGTGACTCCAAGTCCAAATTCTTTTACTGTGTGACTTTGCTACTCTAGCCATATGGAATTGCAACTTATTTCTGTACAACTTAATCTAATGGACTTGCCACCTGCTTTAAGCATACAATACAGTGGAAGTGATGTTCTGGAACATTTGGTGTCTTCCAGGATATTGTTATGGTTGTGTAGCCTTATAGTTCTACTTCTGCTTTTGGAATATGGCAACTCTAGAAAAGTGATTCCCCCTGTACAGAAGCCAGGTGAAGAGGTCTGGGAGGACAGAATAACATATGGAAAGAGGAGAGAGGCAGAGAAGAGAGGATGTGTGCCTCGGCCCAGGCTCTAGCCTTCTAATGGCTCTGGATCTGTAAGTTTTAATTTCTCTACCTCCACCCAGTTGCCAACATGATCTCCTCTTAAAACATATATATATATTTTATAGGAGGGATCTGGAGATAGCTTGGTAACTATGAGCACTTGTTCTTGCTGAGAGCCCAATTTGATTCCCAGCATCCACAAGGTGGCTCACAGTTCTCCATAACTTCAGTTCTAAAGAATTTGATGCTCTCTTCTGACCTGCAAGGATAGAAGCAAAACACTCACCCTCCTAAAAAAATAAAAAATAAACATTCAATGATATCATATACGTCTCAGAAATGTTTACACCTGTAGATCTTGCCTGACTTCCTAGCTTCATCTCCAGATACCCTTTGTTTCAGACAAACTGAACACTACATACCACATCTGTGTCAAATTCCTTCCAGCCCCTATTTGCCTATTTAACTTTGAGTTAAATTTTAAGATTTGGATCCCATGTCCCCATGTACATCATCATGTCCTCTAGAACATTTATTTTAAATATTTTATGTGTGTGTTTTGCCTGTATGTATGTCTGTGCACAGTCCACATGCCTAGTACATGCATTAGCCAGAAGAGAGCACTGTATCCCAGGAACTGGAGGTCAGATGGATGTAAGCTGCCAAGTGGGTGCTGGTAATCAAACCTGGATCCTTTGGAAGAGTAGCCAGGGCACTTGACAGATGAGCCATCTCTCCAGCCCCCAGATTCACAAATTAAAGACAGCTAACAACTAAAAGCAAAGCAAGGTGGTAAACTAAACAAAGGAAAACTGTATTGAAGAAAGAAAAAAAAAAGGAATGACTTTAGACATGGAATTGGGGATAGCTACTTCTTGTCTCTTAAGGTGTCAGATGTGAGAACATCTGTGGTGCTCAGCTCTTACTCCAGAGACTCAAGTGCCTCAGTATTTACTACCCATCTACACTCACTGTACAGTGGAGACGAGAAGGTGCAATCAATGCTACAGCCTTTGTAGACTTGGTTAGAGCATAGAGAATTGCAGAAGGTAGAAGTGTGGGTGCTTGCAGAGGTTTATGAATGCTAAACTATGTAAAGAGCATCTAAACACCACAGGAAGGCAGGCTCCCTGGAGACATTGAAGGAACAAGAGAGGAGGGAAGGAAGATATCAGAATGAAGCATGTTCAGGTTGAAGGAAACTGAACACAAGGCTCACCTGGACACTAGCCCTTGAAAGGACGACTACCACCTAAGTTACACGGGAGGAGAGTGGGCATCTCTACTTTTTACAAGAGTGAGCTGAAGCTGAGTGTGGTGGCGACACACCTTTAGTCCCAGCACTCGGGAGGCAGAGGCAGGTGGATCAATGTGAGTTCGAGGCCAGCCTGGTCTACAAAGTGAGTTCCAGGACAGCCAGGGCTACACAGAGAAACCCTGTCTCAAAAGAAACAAACAAAAAAGAGGATCTGAGGGTGATGGGGACCCAAAGGCTATGTAAAGACATGAGGTAACCATCTAGACACTGAGAGAATAATCACATAATGATGAATGAAGCAGTCAGACATAGTGTCTTCTCTCTCTACTGTTTGACTTCCAAAAGCTGTCCCTCAGGACCTATATCCACTATGGAACCCTGATTACTTTATAGTGTACTTCCTTTTTGTTAGCTTACTTATTCATTTAAGACAGAGTACCTATGTAGCACAGACCAGTCTCAGCTCACAGTCCTCCTGCCTCAGCTTCCAGGTGATGAGAGCTCAGGTAAGTACCACCACACCTTATTCCTTTTTCTGTTAAACTCCACCCTACCCAGCTGCACCATTGGGTTTTTATGTATCCCCATACTGTTTTGCAGTAATTACTTTGTGTTGTACATCACTTGGACTTCATGTGCTCTTCCATTAGTCGCTAAATCCAAAAATTAAGGCTCAACATTATCCCATTATTTTTAAAGAAGATTATCACATATACACACAGTAACATTAGAATAATTTTTTCTTTTTACAGATAATTTTCTAAGTATATCTACTGAAACAAATATTTTGAAATGATAGAATATGTACACAAATATAGAGCCTTGAGTCTCCATTAACAAAAGTGCTTCAAGTATCTTTTTTTTTCCTTCTATTCTCCTTTTTTTTTTTTTTTTAAACAGGATCTCATGTATCCCAGGCTGGCCTCAAACTGTGTGGCTAAACATGACCTTTAACTACTGCCTCTACCTTCCTAGGTGCTAAGGATGGAACCTAGGGGTTTGTGCACTGTACAGGAACATTCCTGGCCTCCATTAGAGGCTCTAGAACTACATTTTAGAAGCAAAGCCAGAGAGCTGATATTAACATGTAATTGGTTTAATTTAAAACTTGTACAACAAATTGCTTCTTGCCCATCAAAACTATTAACTGTTTTCATCATTTCAATTTTGAAATTTCTCTGTAAGGTAACCAGAAGCAGACTGTCAGAGCAAATGCTGTGGGAATGCCATCTTGTGGTGGGGACAGCCCACTGCACTTCTTCAGTCAGTCACATCCTTCAATCAGAAAGTAAATACTCAGGAAATACACAAACCACAGTTAAGATCACAGTCACTACACAGCAATGGAAATGAAGCACTTGTATTAATTTGTGTGGATTCAGGTACCCCAAAAAGTTTGTTGAAAGTGAGACAAATAGGAACAGACTACAAATAATACAGAAGAGATGCTGTCTATAACTGAACTTTTATTAAAGCATCTTAAACATTACTAATCTTGAATCATCTTCCTGAAGTAGGTGACTTGTTTCCAAAGTCCACTACTCCACAGTTCTGTCAACTGCTACATCCTAGAGTCACATGTTGACCTGATTTTCAAACTTCACCAACACTAACTACAGACATTCAAAGAGCAGTGAATGGCCCACCAACTCTCTAACTAGATAGTGTATGGTACATGTCAGCAACTATTGTCCAAAATGGAATTTGAAAGGGGTTAAAAATGATGACTCTAATCCTAGTAAGCTTACTACTTCCTCTATGTTAGCTAAGTATCTCAAGCAGCAAATTGTTCAATAAACCTAGATGGCTATAGAGTCCGTACCTAACTGTGTTTAAGTGTTTTTAAATGCCATGCTAAATACCAGATATTTTGTTCCACTCAAAAGTGGGGGGTGAAGGAGAAACTGCCATACTCAACACAAGCAGAGAATAAAGCATGATAGCCCAAGGTTCCAGGTACTATGCTGGCCTCTGTCTCTTCTGGAGGACCTGCGGAGGTACACAGCAGGTGTAATAGTCAGCTCCAGAGATCAGATGCACACATAAAACATTTACACAAAACAAAATGCTATGGTAGTCCAAATCGACTTTTGAGATTTATTATTGCTCCTTACCATGAAAAAAAAAACCTTACTCAGACTCCTTCCGAACCAATTTTGGATGAGTTTTTCTACATGACTCTTCAGGACATCCACATCAGCTACACAAACCTGGTAATCCATCTTCTCCTTCTGCTTCATTCTCTCTAATAGAGCCTCATGAGGAGGTGGTAAGGCATTGTACGAGCTCAGTAAGTAAAGCTGGCTTGATGAGGTCTGGTTGAGCTCTTTAATCTTCAGTGCCTGCATGATGGCAGGGGCAAACTTGGAGTAGTGAGCTGTGGCTGCAATCACCACTGGGCAGCTTTTGTCTTGCATCTTGTCTGCAACCACTTTTGCAACAGCGGTGTGTGGATCCAAAATATAGCCCGATGCGTTGTAGGTGGTGCTGATGGCGGCTAGGCATTCTCCATCCGAACACCAGTCAGCAACAAGATCCTGCTGCAGCTTCTCAACCAGCATCTTCTCAATCTGGAAGTGAAGCTGACTCTCTAACTGATTATATAAATTTGCCATTAACTGTCCGTCTTTGTTAGCCATCAAGTATAAATGTCGCTCCAGGTTTGAAGACTTGAGAATATCTATTGATGGTGAAAAGGTTTGTGCTAGTTTCCTATTCCTTAGATCATAGTGTCCAGTTTTTATGAAATCAGTCAAAACGTGGTTCTGATTAGAGGCACAGATAAATTTTCGAATAGGAATCCCCATCATCTTGGCATACACTGCAGCTAATATGTTCCCAAAGTTTCCTGTGGGAATACAGACATCTATTGGGCTTCCAAAAGAAATAAACCCTTGGCTAACAAGATCAAGGTATGCAGAGGCATGATAAACTACCTGCGGAAGTAGTCGAGCCCAATTTATAGAATTAGCTAAACTTAAGATTGTTCCGTATTCCACAGTCAGAAAGCCAGTAAAATCAGAATCATTAAATATTTTTCTAATAGCTGTCTGGCAAAAATCAAAATCTGACTTGACACCTACTACCCATCCATTTTCTCTCTGACTGCCAACTATCTCTGCTTTCTGGAAATCACTAACTCCATTCTCTGGAAAAAATGTGACCACAGCTATCCTTTCCTTATCATTTTTATTAAGATGGCTAAACCCATTTAAGACTGCACTTCCAGTGTCTCCTGAAGTAGCTGCAAGTATCACATAATTGCAACCTGGTGGGATACAGTAGGCAAAAATATGAGGCATAAGCTGTAAAGACAAATCTTTAAAGGACCCCGTTGGGCCATAGAACAACTCTAGGATGAACTGATTGCCAGAAAGGTGGCGGACAGGGGCAACTTTGGAGCAGGCAAAGTTTTCCCCATAAGCGGCTTCAATCATCTCTCCTAATTTGGCAGCAGGTATGTCTGCAGGGTGAATGCACCTTTCCAAGAGTACCTGTGCTCTTTCTATATAGGTTGCTCCTACTAGGTGATTCCATTCCCCGTGGCTTAGCTTCGGAAACTCCTTCTCAGGAACAAAGAGGCCACCATCAGAAGCCAATCCCTCAACCACTGCTTCACTGAAGTATTTTGGTGGGAACTTCTTGTCATGGTCTTTAAGACAAACACGTCTCGTTGAAATGAAGGTCTCTGAATCCACATCTTGGTATCTTTTAACCACATCAAGCACTTTGTCCGCAACCTCCTCGGCTGAAGCCCCACTCTCACAAAAGACTCGGGCATCATACCACTTCTTATAGTATAGTCTTCCATGCTTCAACAAGTCTCTCAGAGATGCTCCAGTGTTTTGGCCCACAATCCTATCAATTCTCATTGATTTCAGACGACTAATTATATCTGTTAGAGGCACATCCAGGTATACAACAATTCCATTTTTCTTCAGATGCCACATGCTAGCATCATGCATGGGATTGGACCCACTGAGGGAAATCACACTTCCAGATGCAGACAAGTTTAACACTGCTTTTCCTTCCTCTTCTAAAAATCGCTCATTACCAACATCCCGTAATTTTTCAAACACGCTCATCTCCCAGGTTTTCTCAAGGACATCACCATCCACATCGATGACACAACAGCTGAGTTTGTCACCTAATATTCTGCCGACTGTTGTTTTCCCAGCACCAGGAGGCCCCATCAGGACAATATTTTTGTCTCCAACAAGAGAGTGGGTGGAGTGCCATGACTTCCCTGATTGTGCACATGCAAAGGCTCGTGGAAGCTGTGTGGGTGTCTGCACTTTAACCGGAGCACCGGAAAAACACTTCTGTGTTATCTGCCTCAGATGATGACATCTGGTAAAGTTCAGCATTCTCTTCACTTTTGTGACCAGGACAACCTAGGGGTTGGCTTTAGCCCTTTTCTAGACATAAAAAAGGCACATGGTTACTTTTTCAACAACTCCTAACTCCTGATAGAATTGAATATATACATGCACTCAATGCACAGACATCCAAATGACTTCAAATTCATGGGACACTTAAGAAGTTTTATAATAAATACTGTACACTATTCTTCTTAATAAACTACTATAATTGTGACATATTAATTATACAATCAATGGGCCTCACCGTGCCATTTCCATCCTGCTTTTACTAAGTTCTGATTATCCTTTCTCCACTCCCTCCCACTCCCTCCTCTTCCATCTCCTCCCTTCAAATACCTCTTCTACTGTCATGTTTGTTTAGTTCTTTGAGAAAAAAAAAAAAAAAAAACAGTATTTGTTAATATCTTTCCAAATTTCAAGACACCAATAAAATAAAATTCAAAAAGGTGTATGACTGAGTATTAGAAAGAGCAAATATTAGCAGCAGATATAATATTATTCAGAAAATACCTTACCACAAAGTCTTTTTTAAAACACAGTAAGTCCTATTAGTATTTCTTTTCCTTGTTCACGATTTGTTGGCTTATAACACAGAGAGTATGTGGATTCATATTAATACTTATTTGCAATTCACAAAAGCTAAACTGCAGTCTTAATATTCAATTTATCTTTATGATCATATAAATTGACTGTCATCATTTACTAATTTCTCATAAAATCCACAACAGAAAACTAGAGTAGATGACCAGACTTGCTCATAAGATATGGTTTTCTACACTGAGGCAGAGTGAGCCTTGAACCTGCACACTGCTGAGGACTCTGTTCACATATTGTCATATTGGAAGCCTTAAAAGGCCACAGTGGAATGGATAGTGTGCAAAAATTAATAAAGATTAATCAGGAAAGTCTTCACTTGTTTGTTCCTACAGCATCGTTAGTGCTCAAACTTAAATTCTAGACTTAGAGAAACAGCCAAGAAACTCATAAAGGTACTCAATGATGAAAGGAAACTATTTTGGCATCTCAAGATGATCTACAATTTCCGATATTGATCCAACCCCTGTCTTTGGAAATGTACTCATTCTTAAAACAAAACATGCCAGGTATCAAGTATTGTGTCATAATAAAATTCAATTTAATAACTTGCAACATTTCTTAATTGACTGATGTAGTTTTACAGGAACGGAGGGAGTCTTTCTACATGCTCTCTGACAGAATAAGTGTGCAACTAAACTACAGCAAAAATTAAGTGGTATATTTAATCATAAAAATTTTCCAATAGTTTACTACTTTTGATACTATTCTACCTTACAATAAACTACTCTGTTTTATAATAAAATCTTTAGACCATTTCTTAAAATCTAACTCTGAATTTTACTTACAAGTAAGTTGCCCTGTCAAGAGAAAAACTTCATTTCCTTATTTGGCCTTTATGATGCTATGCTTAACTCACTGAAGTGGAAACACAATATAACAGGAACCACAGATGAAGAGTGTACTGAGTCTGAGGCAAAGTTGATCTTTGCAAAAAATAGGGTCTACAATGAGAAAGAATTTCAAGTTAATCATAACTTCATACAACATCCTCAAATTTCATACATAAATATTTCAAAATGCACTTGAAATTTTTAAATGACAAGGAAAAAATTTCATGTTTCCAAATTCTATTATTGAATGATTAAAATGTTGGGCTTTTATCTTGCAAAATTTATTATATAAATGGATTTTGGTATAAAAATGTTATTTTTATCATCAGGCAATAAAAGACAACATAACAAGGGCTGGAGAGATGGCTCAGAGGTTAAGAGCACTTGCTCTTGCAGAGGACTGGGATTTGATTTAGTGCCCACAGCAGCTCACCACCATCTATAAACTCCAGTTTTGGCGAATCTGACACCTCTTCTAATCTCTATGGGAACCAGACAGGCACACGATGTGCAGATACACATGTGAGCAAAACACTCAGACATATAAAATACTTTAAATAAAATGACAACATAACCAAACAGTAGCAATTGCAATATCTTTCATTATGCCATCTGACTTTAATTACGTAACTGTATGTTTAATGCTAAGGGCAGATCGGTACTAAAGGCTATACAGTGAGATGAGTACCAAAACTGTTCTTTCAGACTGTCATGTCCATCTAAACCACTCTGAAAACCTGTAAGCCCCTGCTACCCACAATTTACCTATGATAAATTCGAAGTGTATATTCTTGTAAGTATCACAAAAATATTAATACGAATAATTCCCAGTCAATGATAAATATCAAAGAATCTACAGATGGAATCCAATTATACAGGGACAAGACCAAGCATATCATGTATAAATTTTAGAGAAAACAGTGATGCTTACCCCAAATTACAAACAATTTTGCCATGCAGTCTGATACACTCTCTGAAGCAAAGCAAAGCCTAGAGAAAAATTTTAACTTAGATCACTCAGCAATTCACAAAATTGTACTCTGGTAGTGTGTGTTAGCACTACCTGCTTTTCAGGTCACCTCAAAACAACAACATAATGAATCTTCTGTTTATGCACATGCATAGGAATACTCTTAAGTACACCCATGTATAAAACAAACCACAGTGCACACACGCACATACATATAATACATGGTGTTACCTGAGTCGCTGGTTTGTTCTTATTGTCTTCATGGACAATGAATCTTTCATGTTTTATTCAACTTTTTACATGAGTTGCTTAATATTCATTCCATAAAGAGCAGACAGTAGAAAAGCAAACACGACACATATTAACTTTCCTTACTTTCTCCAGTCTTCCTTGGGTCCATCACCCCATATTCTCATTTTAAATGTTACCTCAATTCCTCTTTCCAAACAACAATGGCAGATCAAAGTAAAAACAAGACTATTTTTGTTCAACTTATAAATTCTGTGTATGTACCATTTCACAGTAAATGCTCTCATTAGACTAGCAAAAGGCAGGCAAGTGCTATGACAAGTGGCAAATAAAAGAGTATTCCTTTCTAATTCTGTTTTAAACTCCATACCAGATTTTGTTTTGTAATATTCAGCCATAAAAATAACTTTGGAGCCTCTCTGCCCAAGTCTTAGTTGAACTAATTGAAAGACAGAGAAGATGGACTAATTCTCTCTCCACTGCAGACCATTTCCCTGTAATCTGAGTCTTCACTACGATGCTTCTCACTCATGTATAGTTAGGGTCTATAACACTCCCACCAGCCCTGAACTTGGGAGCATGGCCACTATGATTTCCTAAGTGAGATGCTGAGTTGGGTTCCCATGAGCCTTTAGTTACAATACTTTTTTCCAATGACTGAATATATTATATGACATGTGTATATACATGTACACCTGTACACTGCTCATTATTATGAATGAAGCCAGCAGCACTCTGACTCATACCTGAATGAAGCTCATCTTAACATACCTGCTTTTCTGTAAAAACACACTAGTCTCTTCATACTTTGGAGTACTACAGAGCACCTGAGTACTGGGTTTAGGAATCACTTTAAGTGGCCACTGAAACCATAAGAATGCAAAACATGTGGCATGTTTTGCATTATATAAAAAGGATATATGTTACTGAAACCCCAAACAAGACAAAACGCAGCTCGCCTCGATTCAGCTGAGAACATGCACTTACTTCAGAATTTCCACTGCCATGCCTACGTCCATAGATGACTAATAATGTGTGGCCAAATACTGAACAATTATGAATAAACTTGAACAAATGAGACATTGACATATAGAATCCATGAATAATGTCAGTTAACTTTATGTCATTTCCCTTTATTGAAAGCTGCATTCTTACATCCTTCCTCATATATCAATTGCTTCTAATTAGAACACGCCTTGGGGTGTCAATCTGGTTCTAACCACTGGCCTCAAATACCTGAATCCTTGGGTTCTGTCCCGAGGTCAGGAAGGTATATGCCTTGGCTGATGGCTATCAAGTTGGTTAATACTGTTTCATTCTATGAATTCACAATTCAAAGGTTAATATGCACAGGAGCACATACCCAACAAGGAAGTTTTTCTCTTTACATATTAAATAAAAAGAAGAAGAGAGATGGGTTTTTTCCCCCAAGAGCAAAAATCAGTGCTCCTTATCCACACATAAATCTATATGAAATGTTTTTAAAGAAACCCAATCTGCTGTGAAATAAGGAATCACCCACACCCACCCCCCAAAGATTATTCATCTGAACTGTGGGATGCCCAGAAAAAAATAATAAATTCTATGAAACCGAAAAACGGGAAGCTAAATTGCTTCTTTATTCTTATCGAATAAAATTTAACAAAAGCCTCCAATCACGATTTGCATTGAGCGAAGCCTTTGAAGTGAGAACTGAAAAGTTCACTAAGCCACCAGGCCATTTAATCCATCCACCAGGCAATGAGAATTGCAGAACTGATGCATTTGACGTCCCCGGCTGGACAACTGCCAAGTGGATTCAGACCCAGGGATTGCTCCCCTAACCCGCCCCCATCCCCGCCTCCCCGAAATCACAGGGCCAATGGATGTGACTAGGGCTCAAGGCTTTCAAATGAGCGTGCAGTCACAAGTGCATACACATGAACGGAAGATCAAACAGCTCAAAACGAAATAAAAGCACTTCTCGGAGAGAGAGAAAAAAATACGTGTCAAAAAGGGGTCAAGGGCTGAAACCTGGGCAAAATACGAGGCCCACTTCCAAAGGCTAGTCCTCCTGGAGCCGGCTAGCGCTCGCGCATGCGCCGTGGACACAGCGGAGGGCAGGGCGCGCCACGGGGTCCGGTGCGACAGGTGGATGGCGAAGCGCGGCCTGATGGGGCGCGACGGAAGGAGGGATGCTAGGGCAACAACCCTCGCTGGCCTTCCCTTCCTCCTCCATTAACTCACCAAGAGAACCACACAGAGAAGAGTAGGGAGAGAAAGGGGAAAGAGAAATGACTTCGGCACAGCCTGATAACCTCCGCCGGCAAGCCCACCCCAAAGCTGCTGCTTCTGCGCCTGCGCCGACTGCGCGCCGCGCCACTAGGCCAGCCACGTAACCCAGAAGCCCCGCCCATTGCCCCGCGGCTCCTCCCCTTCCCCGTCGGTCGCTCCACCCCCAGGGACGCGGCCTGCTTGTTGGAGGCTATTGTGTGACGCCTGGGCGTCTGCCTTTGCTACCTATGTAGAATTTTTCTTTCCATATGCACCAAGGAAAAAAGCAAATGTTTGGGTGCGGGGTGGGGCACTGTTTTCATGTCATCTTTTCCAAAGACGCAGGAACGTCTTTATCCTTACAGTTTTCTCAGAGAGGAGAAGAGATTACAAAAAGGGAATCAGAAAAAGCCAGTTTGCCACTGCCCCGTCGCCTAGCAACTGTTTCCTTAGCAACCACGCGGTCAACAACGCTAAGCAGTCCCAGAAAGAGAATTCTTTTCTTCCTGAAAAGGGGCTGCTACAAAAGGATCAAAGGGAAATTACACGAAAGAGAGATTTTAGTTCCTTGATAAGAGAGTAAGAAAAGGAAAAGACGGTGAGAGAAGGAGTAGAGACAGTGGGAAAGTGAGCCAAAAGCTGAGTAGCTGTTAAGGAATTCCTTGGTGGCCATGGACCCTCCTGCACTTCCGAGAGTATTTATAACCTCATACCCAGTGACTTGAAGGAGCCGCCCCAGAATCCTAGGTATGTGGGTAAGCAAAAGCGATGGCTTCAGCCCAGAGGAAGATTGCTGACCTCTTAAGGACTTACCGGGCTTGCATATCATAGGACTTTTTAATCTTGGGTGGCAACTTCTTAGGAAGGTGAACAAATCTAATTAGCGTTTCATATTTCACAGGGAAAAAAAAGGTGAGCTAGTACTATCAGACGTCCATTTTATGATCATAGCCCCCCGCTAATATGCAATTATTGATTCGGTTTTAGGTGGTGTGTATAGTGTGAAATTCTATGTTGTTGAAAAGAGGGAAAAATCTGTTTTACCAGTCCGTTTTAGGAAATCTGATATTTAATTTTATGAACTCAATGATGTATTTGACTTCTGCACTCGTTTGCTTCCCGTAATTTGTGTCTAAGTTGAATTCTCATTTGTTTCTAGGCCTCGGTATTTCAATTGGTTAAACAAAGATGATGAACTAGAGAGTATGTCTAGGATTTTTTTCCAGATCTTGTGGTTTAATGGAAGGGATATGATTGGATGGACAAACATTCCAAAATATATAATTGAAGGAAATTTTTATGTATTTGTTAGACCTCTGAAAAATCACCAAATCTCAAAAAGGAAACCACAAACTAAGTGTCCCAGATACTCGGCTATACAGCTATTTTGTAAACTCTATTGAAATCTGAGAGAAGAAGGTGGTTCCATGCCTCCTAAGACTTGGTGATTTCTGATATCTACCTTTGTCTTTTGACTTATGAAAGTCACAGCCACTTTAAAAGAACATCATTCAGGTGCACATGCCTATTGCAGCACTCAAGGGAGAGAATCTGAGTTCAAGGATAGCATGGGCTGCAAAGACAGACCCTGTCTCTAAAACCAAACAACCAAGAAAAAAGTCCTCTGAGCTTAAAAAAAAAAAAAAAAAAAATCAAGATTTACCAATTATTATTGTGGAGGTGTGCAATCAGTTTGCACTTGTTTTCTGATTTGAAAATAAGTGAAACAGACATTCTGAGAATCCCTCCAAATGTTATTGTCAATTTTTTATGACTTGAAGTGGTAACAGCAAAGTGTAACACCTTCCATTTTAACCCTAAGTGAACATGTAGCTTATATCAGAGCAATCACGATATTGTACTTCCACTGTTGTTGTTTCTTTAAAGCATGATAAAACATTTCACCATATTTCCTCACCACACTAACACAAACTTCCTCCCCTTAGTCTTCTCCCTAAGATGCTTAATAACAAGAAAATATTTAATTGTACAAGCCTGCTTGCATCACTGAATTATAATCCGAGTTCCTGGGGAGGCTGCCACAGCTCTGAAGCTCTGGCAGAGACTGATCACTAACTGATCCTGATCATGATGTGCTACCCTCACAGTAAACAGTCTTCTTGTCCAACAGAAATAGAAACATTGAAGTGTTGATTAACCGCAAAGAAATATATATTATTAAAAACCCTAATGAACATTTCAAGTGAATGAGTGGAAGAGATACTTCAAAATAGCAGTTTTCACTTTCTGCCATATAAATGAAGAGAAGGACATGATATGCAAACAGGGTTTTGACAGCAAGGAAAATCGCAGCTGCCTTGATTTATCCACGTCACTGCCTCTCCCCCACACTTCCGTAGATAACACACAGAACTGTTGACTCGACTCGATGGCATTCTGCATACGAACCACTGGGAGAGGAAGTGTGTCAGTGTGCCAACATTACCAGTTAAAATTAGCTGCCAAGGAAATCTGTAGATAAGTCAAACTGTTCAGAACATTATTCCATTGCACGACAAAGTTTACCATTCTATGCAAACAACCCTGTAGAACATATTGTGATAAGAGAAGCCATTTTAAGATTTTAGGAACTTAGGTCATCTGTTAGATTCACCAGAATTAAAAAATTTAGGGCATAAGACTGCATTTTTATTTTACCCAGGACTCTGAAAAAAAACAATGTTAAATGGATTTAGTTTAAAAAGTTAACCCAATATCCAGCCAACAGATATAGTAACAACTGATACTACCAGAGTCATGTCCAACTTACTAGTAGGTCTGACATTCTGGGCACTGTACTGCTTTTCACTCTCCTATTCATTCCCATGGGAACTCTATCAGATGGTTAGCATTGTTTTAGTTGAGGCAGGTAAGAGGAACAAGAGCCGAGACTGACAGCAGTCTGACTGCAAGGTCGAACTCAGTATCAGCTTGCAACTGCCCAAATAACAGGAGGAAACTAGAGGCGCGCCTTGGCTTCAGTAGAGCATTCACCTTTGGTTCCTGGTAACTTACTATGCATCCGATACTGTTCAGTATTCACATGCTGTTTTCTTCTTGTGCAATAAGATATGTTATGATGAGAACCATAGAAAAAGAACATAGTGACAGAAAAGTAAGATGGTATTACAAATGACGTAGAACATGACTGGGTGCTCAGAAGTATTGAATCTGTCTCACTTAGATTTGACTTAGAGCTACCAGAAGACAGTCAGTCATCTACAAAGGAAGAAGTGTCACTGCATCATGGCCAAAAGTTAAGTCGTAGCTGAGCAGCAGTATGATGCTCTTTATAGGGAACCATAAATACCTTCTCATGGTTCTTGGAGAGAGAACACAGTGTGTGATAGGAACTGGGGTCAGTATCAGTCTCACTGGAATGTTCCATGTCTTGTTGCTCTGATATTACTCCAGTGCCAGCATAGCTTAATGAAAGCAGTTTGGATGAAACTAATCCATTAGTTTAATTTAATAGTTTAATTAGACAGATTTTTTCTGGTATTTAGGCCAACACTGTCCAATAGAAATATAATATGATAAAAATTTTCTAATAGTCATTTTTAAAAGAAAAAAAGAAGACGAAAGCAAAATTAACCTTCATGACATATGTTTTTTTAGCCTGATGTATCTATGCTACTATCATTTCAATATGTGGCATTACCCCCAATATCCACAAGCAGAAATCTAGATGATTATAGTGACAGCATTGAAATTTACCATATTTTTTCTCAATAGCTTAAGAAAGACCGTAATTACACTCAATGACATATATCTGCATTACTGTCTATAAATTAAGTACAAGGCATAACGGTGACAACTAACCACTCTGGGAGTAGAATTTCATCTAATTTTGAAAACTTAATTACCTTATATAGTCAATAGGATGAACTGAAAAAAATTATTTCAATGTCTGAACTTATGCGGTATTTAACTAAATGTAAAATTCTCAAGACATAATTTCGAGGACTCTCTAAGACAGTTCAGGCTTGAGAGGCAATATTAATCTAAAATTGATTAGATTAATTAGTACACACACATGCACACACACACACACACACACACACACACACACACACACACCATAGCTTCTCAGATCTCTCATTCATTACAAGGAAAATCTGAAGTCCTTTCAATTTATCAGCACATTTAAGCAATATTGCTTCTTTTTGTGTATCCTTTTAATATATTAGAAAAATGGATTATGATGCTGTGCTCATTGGCAATAAAATAGTTACAGTATTTTAAGGAAGATGATAATTTTAGTTTCAAAATAAGTTATTTCTAGCCCAGTTTAAAAAAAGTAGAAAACAGGCACAATCATCTGATAAAATTATCTACCACAGGGATGGAGAGATGACTTAGCAGTTAAGACCACTGACTGCCTTTTTGGAGATCCTGAGTTCAATTCCCAGCAACCACATAGTGGCTCACAACCATCTGTAATGGGATCCAATGCCCTCTTCTGGTGTGTCTGAAAACAGCTACAGTGTACTCATGTACATAAAATAAATAAATAATCTTTTTAAAATCATACCTGTCACATCTTTATAATGGAGCTGCACAATTTCAAAAATGCAATGGAATATAGCTATTTAAGAGAATAATTTTTCTATATACTGATATGAAAAAGTATCACATCATATTATGTTTAAGAAATAAAGCTGCACATATACATGTTCACATATCTATGTAACAAGTAATGTAAAGGAGGTCATGAACTTGCAAAAAATGCAAGAGGGGTATATGGGATGGTTAGGAGGGAGAAAAGGGAGAAATGATGTAGTTATAAGTCTTTTAAAAAATGAAAGAAAGAAATATGGAGGTAAACAAAGTTAAGCATATTGATGACAGTACACTAAGAGAATGAAAAGAATAAAAAAGAAAGAAGACAACACCAATTGGAGTTGCGATTCATATAGACAAACACCCACTGAGTTTATACAGGAAAATTGATTGGAAGAATGAAGGGAAGGGAACTGAGATCATTATTCATTCGTAATTGATTTGGAACAAAAACTGTTACTTATCGACTAAAATATCAGAGTTTTGTCTAACCAATGAGCATACTTTCAATTCATATACACACAAAAAGTATTGAATCGCAGATTTCCAAACTAAAAAGGAGAAGGCTATAAACACATCCTATTTCACATCAAAGGATGCCACACCTTCTCTGCCAACTTCCACAGAAGCTTTAAGGAATAGGCTTGGCTTGAAGATCACTTCCGAAAGTTGTCTATGACTCAATTCATTTCCATAATGTTCCCAGCTACTGAGTTCATGGTTGAGGGAAGGCCCTAAAGCATAGAAACAGTTTGGTTTTGTATACATGTCTGTGTATCCACATAATACAAACAGATAGGGGTAGGATGACTAGGTGGGAAGGGGGTGTGAGCAGAGTGAATTTATACAAGTATGAAATTGTCAAAAATTAAAAACCCAAATTAGGAACAGATCAGGAAGAAAACAGATTATCCCAAATTCCATGTCCCTAAGATAGTTATGCTTTGATGCATTTCCTTCCAACAATATTAGTAAAAACATTTTGATATATCTATATTGGGGTAGATACTATACATAGAATTTTAATAACATCAGCATCAGCTCCTGAGGATTTTCTAAAGCTATTGAGATTCTACAAAAAGAAATCAATTTTTAAATTCTTTGTAAACAAACAAACAAGGATAACTGAACATAGGCTTCCAACCAAAGATGGGATTTATTCTGTCATCAGAAAAAGCCAGGACACCAGGAACAAAACACATGAAACAAAGGTTTTCAAACACCGGACAGGGAACAGCACAGAGCAGTCAGTCCTTCCTGAGCAAGGGGAAAGGATTGAGGCAGTCATGCAATTGCCCTAACAGACACTCTAGGGACAACATCCTGGCCAAAGTCCAGAGAAAGGAAACAAAGCCGTTGATTATCCGAGAATTAAGAGGAGAGTTAGGAGCTGGAAAGACAAAGCAGCTAGCATTCACAGAAAAGTGCACCAGAGAGGAGAGCACAGTCCGAGAGGGACAGAAACCTACATGAGATCTCCTTGAGTTCCTTGACTGACAGTGCATATGTGTGATGAAATGTAACATCACAAAAATGACCTCAGAAAGCAGCAGTGCTGTAAATTTCATCTGCTCACCAGCCAGAGAGGTGAAGTCTCCTTATACACAGAACACATTGCCAAAGAAACAGGGCAGAATTGGAGACAAAGTTTGAAAGCTGAAGACTTCACATTTAGCCTTAAAATGATCAATTTTTTGGACGATGATAACTGCATTCTAGAATCAAACTAAAGAGATGCTAAAACAAATTTTAAAAGTAAAGAAAAAAGAAAGAAAAAACAGGAACTAACACTATAAAATTCACAATACTTGGCACCCAGTAAAAAATGTACAGGCAAAAGCCGGGCGGTGGTGGCGCACGCCTTTAATCCCAGCACTTGGGAGGCAGAGGCAGGCGGATTTCTGAGTTCGAGGCCAGCCTGGTCTACAGAGTGAGTTCCAGGATAGTCAGGACTACACAGAGAAACCCTGTCTCGAAAAACCAAAAAAAAAAAAAAAAAAAAAAAAAAAAGAAAAAAAATGTACAGGCAAATCAGGTATGGTGGTGCATACTTTAATCCCCATACTTGAGAAGCAGAGGCAGGGGATCTCTGTGAGTTGGAGGCCAGCCTGGTCTACAAAGTGAGTTCCAGGACAGACAGGGCTAAGCAGAGAAACCCTGTCTCGAAATCAAAACAAAACAACAGAAATGAACAGGCATGTAAAGAACCAGGAAAATATAAGTTATAACCTAAAGAAAAGTGGCCAATCTAAAGAGCTAGAAATAGCACAAAATACCAGACAATGGCATTTAAAACAGCTATTTTAAATATCACATTCAAAGAGGTAGACTAAGATATGGAGATAAATGAAAGGGGAAAGAAGATACAAATCTATCTTCTAGATGCAAAGATGACAGTGTCCAAAATGAAAACAGCACACTGGGTGGGCTCAGCAACAGGGAAGCCACTCATAAAGAAAATGGGGAATCTGAAGACACTGTAACAAACAGGAATCTGAAGACACAGTAACAAACAGGTATCTGAAGACACAGTAGCAACAACACAAAATGAAATATGGAGAATAAAGACCAGAAAAGAGAATGCAGCATTGGCAAGCTAAGGACATAAGTTAGGGGTGGTAGTGCATACCTTTTGTAATCCTCAGGAGTCATTCCCTCTGTCTCTCTGCCTGTGGTCCCAGGGATCAAAACTAGGTCCCTAGACTTCCTGTCAAACTCCTTAACCTGCTGAGCCACAAATATAGCCCAAATATAGCCCAAAAAGCACATTAAAATTAAGTGACACAAACATACAAAATAAAAGTGATTCGTGCTAAAATTTCTATGCAGTCTATGAGAAAAGTCTCTCTAAAACTAAAGGTATCAAGTACAAAACCGGGTTGATTCAGTGATCTGACTAGCATACGCTGCTACCCCCTTCCTTACCACCCCATATATATGCCCCCTAAAGCTATGTGCTGGGGAAAATCGGATGACCTGTCCTTGAGACAAGAAGGATTATTCTTCAGTCAAGAGTCTAACTGTGCTCTGTCTAGGCGCCTACCTCTCTAGTATACACAGAAGTATCAGTATGTTTAAGGATTGAAGTCATACAAAGTGTATTCTCCAACTACAGTGGAAATAAATTAGAAATCAGTTAAAAAATAATTGGGAACTTTGAGTCTATGAAACTGAGCAAACATAAGCAAACTTCTTTTAAAATAATTTTAAAAACCCGTCTAAATGAAGGCAATATGAAATGTATTTAAGGTTGCATGAAAATGAAAGCTATTCTAACTTTCCACTACATCCTGGAAACAGTGTTGCTCTGTGTAGCCCTGGCCATCCTGGAACTCACTTTGTAAAGCAGACCGGCCTGGAACTCACAGATCTGCCTGCTTCTGTTTTAAAAGTGCTGGGATTAAGAGTGTGTGCCCCAAGCCTGGTGAAAGATTTTTCAAAATATTTGGGATGCAGCCAAGGCAGTGCTTGGAGGAAAATCTATAGCTCTAAACACTCAGAAGGTTCCAAAAGTTTAAAACCTTTCCCTGGTATGTATGTGTGTGTATATATATATATAAAACTTTTTTTAAAAAACTTTTTTTCAAAAGCAAATCACACCTTAAGGGAATAAATACTAAAGAACAGTGAGGAAAATGTTGAAATGAAGCAAGAAGTCACCGTTAGAGAAAAACAGTGAAATTTGGGTTCATTGAGAATATGATCAAACTGCCAGTAAAACTAACTGACTGTGGCTTGCTGGTAGGAGACACATGCATCACTAAGAACAGCAGTAAGGGAGGAGACATCCCAACTGATGCTAGGGACAGCCAGAGGATGATATGGAGACAAATGAACACCTTTGCCCTGGTCCCTCTTTTAGCCTAGTGTGTGTAAGTGTAGTGGATGCTGTTTCAGATCGTTAATCTTTATGCCCACTCTCCATTATCAATATAGACATATATAAGGCAGAATTTTGTGGCTGTTTTTAATCTTTAAGTATTTTGCACTAGAAATAGAAATGCTACAATTTTTAATTTTTAATTTCAGGTATACGTCGCTGTTTAGAGCAACTATAAAAGATGACATGAAGAAAATCAAAACTGCAATGAAAACCATGGGGCCTGCAAAAGTAGAGATACCTTCCCCAAAGGATTTCCTAAAGAAACATTCCAAGGAGAAAACACTACCACCCAGTAGGTTAAATCACTTACTGTTTTAAATCTTAGAATTGTTGGTAGGTAATTTAGTTACCATTATATTACCATCAGTGAATATTAAATATACACAGGCAACAGCAACTTTACCTAATAGTGAGTCAGGCGTAGGAGACTAGGAGAAAGAAGTAGTAATAGAAAAAAAATATAGTGGCCAGTGATAATTTGGTTCCGTACAGACTCTTGGTGGGGCAAGCATCTTGAGCTACTTCTCAGTCTATCCAAAGACACCCCACCTCCAACACCACATGTTTCAGTATCCATCCCCTGGTGTGTATCTTTAATACTAAGCATTTATGAAAAGGGTTAGCACCCCAGGTATAGTGTTTGATTGACGGTCCAGGTTACCACTCATTTCATCTCCAGACTTTTGTTCTAAGACATAAAAACTACAGTGGTTATTACCAGTGGCACCAATATCTATGAATTAGCAACCATTCTAATACCTTAATTTATCTCAATTACCTTAAAAGATCTTACCCTCAAATAACATTCACATTTTAAGGTACTAGATCTATAGATTCAATATATGAATTCTGTAGGGACATAAGTCATCCCCAAGAAGAAGGTAATCCAACTTATAGACTTTAACAATAATTATGGGTTTTTTCCCCTGAAAATAGAAGTACTATAATCTCATTTGTAACAGATCCCCACACCTTAGTATGACTGACTCCATGATAAAATTTCCATACAACTCAGCATATAGATAGTACCACCTCCCAAAACTAAAACAAAGGCCTGATCGATCCATCAAAGTCCATAGTACTTGGAAAGTCTCTAAATGTGCTCACCTTGCTTTTCGGCTTCTATAGTTCTGCTTCTGGCTAACTGTTCTGGTTAACTGAAGTATGTCAACTTAGAACATGATTTTTATAATTAAAATCTTACCCTAAGAAAGGCTTGAGGCTATACTGGGATCCCAAACACCCAGTGTTATTGCTAGCCAGCTAATAAAGACTTTCCATTGGTTAAACCATGTCTGAGCAGTCTTCTCTTGTGAATGCCCCAGAATATCACTACGTAAACAGTCACCTAATACAGAAGTGAATAAACTCAGACTATGGTATTTATGGTACAGTTGAGATTGGAATAAGACAAGAGAGTAGTTGTTCTCGTTCTTAGAAATAAACTTTGTTTTTCATTTTAGAATAGACAAGTCAGTTAATGTGACTATATTAAAAATGCTGGCTGGAATTGTTGAATGGGAGACTGTTAAATGAAACAATTTCGTCTGCTTTCATGAAGAGTGTGTGAAACAGAGATAGAAGAAAAAGCCTGATGCTTGCTCCCTTAGAATGGTGGGACACACTAGAATGGAAAGAATGGGGAATTTTGGTCATATTGGTAACCTGTTACTTGTTAAATTGTGCATTGAGTGCATAGTAATTATTCATTGTAATAATAATAATAGTGTCTGTGAAAATATCCAGAGTTCATTGGGCTTCCAATGTAAAGCTTTATTAATTTATTCATGGGCATTGTTATAATTTTCTCTTAAAAATAATTCTGGTTAATACTGAAAGAGTGCTGAAAATATCTGTGGTTTTGTATAAGCTTATTTTATGTGCTAAAACTGAATATAGGTTGGTGTAGCCTTTATATATCTCCATCAAAACTGTACTAGTGATCTATCGTTATGACTGTTCAACATCAAATTGGTTACATTGCGCTTCATTTTGTATTTTGATTACTTACATTCTTTCTGTTTAAGTACTTTTATAGAAGTACGATTGACAAATGAAAAGCAATGCATCCTTGATGTAGACAAGCCAATAAATTTTTGGACATATAGATTTTTTTCACCTTAAGTATTTATATATGTTGGAATGAAACCTCAATACCAGTGGTACATACTTGGATGTCCCAAATAGTGGTGAGCAATAATGTTTACTTTTGAACATTAACAATGAAATGTTATATTTAACAGAAAAAAAGTTCAACAGGTGTTCTCCCAAGAAGCCTGCAGTGCCCCTGAGGACCGATCATCCAGTCATGGGGATACAGAGTGGAAAAAACTTCATAAACACAAATGCAGCTGATGTCATCATGGGCGTGGCCAAAAAGCCCAAGCCAATTTATGTTGACAAAAGAACTGGAGATAAGCATGATCTTGAAACTTCAGGACTATTTCCCAAGTACATCAATAAAAAGGTAGCCCTTTATTTGTAAGTAAGAGACATGAGATTCAAAAGTCCTGCAGAGAGCTCCTAGTCGTCTCTATGAGATAGATACACAGTGTGCTCCCTGGACAAAGTCTGCTCACTTCCATCGTGCTGTGGTCTGTGTGCAGCTCACATTGAAAACATGAATGTCATCTTCCTCAGTTTTAGTTACTAGTGTATTTAATAGCTACAGCAGTCTCTAAAAAAATGTTAACTATCAGTGTGGTAAAAAATGTCACTAAAGGCACTTGTAAATCTGGAGGAACGCACCTTTCAGGAGGTCTTGAGATGTAGTCATTCACCTGCATCAACATGGAGGTGGGATGAGAATCGGCTTTTAGTGAAAGCCGATTTATGTGATTTGAGTTTGGGGAAAGCACTGTAAAGGGATTAATGGCTTGGGTCATTGATTTCTACCTGGAAAGGTGTTCATCAGGGAAGGACAGAATTTTATTTGCTAGACATTATATAAAAAGTAAATTCATAAAATTAGTAAATTAGTAGTTTGCAATTAGTAAAAAGAAGGTTTTTAAATAAAAAAACTTACAAAGAAAAATACACAAATCTTACCCTATTTTATATACTTTATAGAGCATAAAAGTACATGTGAAACACATACTATAATCAGCTGCAAAGTCCTAAATATTAATAACAAATAATAATTAGTTGTGGCCAAAAATAGAAAAGGAATAAGAAAAAGGAAGGAAGGAAGAAAAGAAGGGAGGGAGGGAGGGAGGGAGGGAGGGAGGGAGGGGAGGGAAGAAGGGAGGGAGGGAGGAAGGGAGGGAGGGAAGAAGGGAGGGAGGAAGGGAGGGAGGGAGGGAGGGAGAGGAAGGAAGGAGGGAGGAAAGTGAGAGAGCTCAAGGAATGGAAGGGAAGAGGATGAGAGGAAAAGGGGGAAAGGGGAAAGAAAAGGAGAAGGAAAATAGATGAGAGAGAAGGGAAGGGGGAGGAGATGGAGGAGATGGGGAAGGGGTAGGGACAGGACGGGAGGAGAGGGGAGGGTGGACTCCAACAGTGAGGAATGAGTCTAGGTAGTTCTGTGACACACTGCATACCACCCACAAGTGTAGAAATGAAAACAGGCTCCAGGCCACAGAGCACAGCGCCCATTCTCTGGGAAATTTCTCTCATCCAGCAAACTATGATCACCTCCAGAACAACTCAGCTGTTATCAGTCATTGGCCCCATGCTGAGGACATTACTCAAGCTTCTCTGGATACTTCTTCTATGGATCTTGTCCCCCTCGCTGGGGAAAGTGGCCTCCTGGCTCCTTCAAATCACTTCCAACCCCTCTTGATCTGTTACAACAGCAAGGGCTGCACATGCTCGCGGCCTCTCCTCTGGGCAGTCTCTGTTTATGCTCCCCATGTCAATACACTTTTTTATTTGAACAGAAAAAAATGTTGAAGTATCCATCATAGAAACATGACGCTTGCACACCCACCTACTACCTGTGTGTGTCTATCAAGTCACAAGGCACACACTTAACTGTTCTCTTGCTGTCTCTCTTCACAAACTTATTTGTTCAACTGTTCACTATTCAGAGTTAACTCTTAAAAAATAATCCATGAGAAGTAATGGAGGTCACAGCATCTCTGTTTGGTTTCTATTGCTATTTTATGTGATAGACTGCATGACCAAAACCATCGTAGCGGGAAAGGGTTTATTTAGTCCATCACAGAAGGAACTCAGAGCAGGAACTCCACGCAGGAATGGGGAGGAGCTGGTGCAAAGGCCATGACGGGGTGCTGCTGACTAGCTTGCTCCCCATGGTTTGCTCAGTATATTTTTTTTATAAAACCCAGGACCACTGGCCCAGGGATGGCACCATCCAGTGTGAGCTGGGCTCTCCCATATCAACCATTAATCAGGAAAAGCCCAAATAGACTTGTTTTAGAAGTCAATTTGATGAAGGCATTTTCTCAATTGAGCTTCTATCCCCCAGATAACCCTAGCTTATGTCAAGACAACAACATCCACAACAATTATCAGATGGTAAAGAGAATACAATGTGGAGAAAACCAAATAGACACCCCTCCCCCTCATTAGTTCTAAATGAATTATATGTCACTTGTGCTCTGAGATTGTGGAGACAAACTGAAAGATGAACAAGCATATGAGGTGTATCGTAATAACAGGGAGCTAGCATTTCAAATTCTAACTCGCTGCTTGCTAACTTTGGGATCTGTGGCATGCCCTGGAATCGACCACAGGGGTATAGTAAGCATTAAATGGCATTAAGTGTACTAAGTACCTGACAATGTCTGGCACCTAATAAAAGAGCCAGAATGGATAAATGTTATAATAGAACAATTAGTGACAAGATTCATCAGCCTCCAGCCACTTAGCTTGTAAGAACCCGTAAGATCACTAAAGCTTTTGCTCATTTGCCAGATTTTTTTTTCTTAAAATGTATTACACTGGTCCCAATCCTGAACATAACATGCCAAACATAATCTAACGCTTTAAAAAATATATTTTATTATGGGGCAGGGCAGCGTGCATGTGCCACAGCTCACAGGCAGTGAATTGTTTCCATGACTACCAGACCCCTCATGGCTGCTACCTTGGAGATAACTTCCCTGGGTTCTTTATCTTCAATTGCTTCCCTTTCTTTGCCCTTCTTAGCCCTTGTTTACATCAGAGCACGTGCACATGTTATAGTATACTTTTCTTCCTCGGTATTACAAGGGTACCTTGTGGGTACCAATATCCACAAATGCTCGCGGCCTTCATGTGAATGGCTTCGTGGATGTGTGTAACATACATAACCTGTTATGGGCTTTATTTTATCTCTAGGTTTCTTAACATAACCAGTATAGGACAAATACTGTGTACAACATTGGTATACCATGCTACTTAGGGAAGAATAACAAGGGGAGGGGAGTCTGTAGGCATTCAATACAGATGTAGGTTAATTTTTTAGGTTTATTTATTTTTATGTGTATTTCGCCTGAGTATTTTAATGAGTATTTTGTCTGCATGTATCTCTGTCTACCAAGTATGGGGGTAGTACCTGTGAAGACCAGAAAAGGTTGCTAGATCCCCTGAAACTAAAGGTACAGATAGTTGTAAGCCTCAATGACAGGTCTGGGAACTGAACCCAGGTCCTCTGTAGATGCAGCCATCTCACCAGCCCCAGATACAATACTTAATGTTTTCCTCTTTTGAGGTTGACCTAACAGATCTCTCTACCCAAGAATAAGAACCCTATGAGGAAAGAAACCTTACTTTTCTGTTTTCTGTTATTCTTAGTACTCATTATAGTCTCAAATACTGTTTTGAAAACTGATCAGAGAGACATTGTGTTCCTTTAGACAGTGACACTACATTCACTAATCTGAAAGAAATACAGCCAGTGGCCGCACCGTCAGCCTCTGTGAACATCCCAGGAGCCTGAACAGGCAGCTCGCCCTTCCAAATCAACCTTAGAGGCCGGAGCCAAGCTTCCCTTGAAGTTCTTGTGCCTGATGCCCATTAAGGGCTTGCTTTTATGGTTTATGAGGGTTTGTCTTTTTTATTTAATCATATTACAAAAAAATGAAAATGAGAGAGAGAGAGAGAGAGAGGAGAGAGAGAGAGAGAGAGAGAGAGAGAGAGGAGAGAAGAGAGGATAGAGACAGACCTTGGAGATACTCAAGAGATTTCAAGTAAAAGCTGAATTACATAGAATACAGGAAAGAAAAACCAAACCAACTCTTTTTTTTAAGACTTTTTTTTTTAGCTGTGTATATGCACTTGTGTCCATGTGTATGCCAATGCAGGTACCTACAAGAAGAAGACATCAGGTCCCTTGGAACTGGAGATTCTGGTGGTTCTGAGCCACCTGAGTGGGTTCTGGGACCTTAACTCAGGTCTTCTGCAAAGTCAGCGATGGTTCCTAAGCATGGAGCTTTTCTCCTAAAAGTAAAGGTTTCTGGGTGTAGTGATGTTAGTCTTAGCACTCTCGTGAGGCAAGTGGATCTCTATAAATTTGTGACCAATCTGGTCTACATAGAAAGTTCAAGGCCAGCCTGGGCTACTCTGTCTTAAAAAAAATGTCTAGAGTTTAAGAATAGACATTGGTGATAGAAAAGAGAAAACAAATTGCTACAAGATCTCTCGTTCACCTGTGTGGTGTGTGTGTGTGTGTGTGTGTGTGTGTGTGTGTGTGTAATATACACGTATGTGAAGGTCAGAGAACAACTTATAGAAGCCACTTCTCTGCTTCCATCATCATGTGAGTTCAGGGGATTGAATTCAGAACATTAGATCTGGTGGCAAGTACCTTTACACACTCAGCCAACTTTCTGATCCAGCATTTTATTTTATTTTATTTTAAGAGACTAGAATGAAGTACCTCTAACTTTTGGAAGCAGGATGTGTGTGTGTGTGTGTGTGTGTGTGTGTGTGTGTGTGTGTGTGTGTATGTGTGTAATTACTGAATTTTGCCAATTTGCCTAGTTTTTGTTTGTTGGGTCATTCTTTTTTTTTTTAAGATTTTGTTTATTTAATGTATATGAGTACACTATAGCTGTCTTCAGATACACCAGAATCGTTACAGATGGTCGTGAGCCACCATGTGGTTGCTGGGAATTGAACTCATGACCTCTGGAAGAGCAGTCAGTGCTTTTAACCATTGAGCCATCTCTCCAGCCCTGGGTCATTCTTTTTTCTTCAATATTTAAGACAACAAACATGCTTGTTCTCTAGTCCACAGTTGCTATGTTCACGCATAGAAGACTGCTCAGGAAACTGATTGGTTCTTTCTCTGGAAATCTTCACAGGATTATGGTGTCACACCTGAGTACATATGCAAGCGAAATGAGGATGTGAAGAGAGCACAGGAAGAGTATGACAGTTACATCCAGGAGAACCTTAAGAAAGCGGCCATGAAGAGACTCTCTGACGAAGAGAGGGAGGCGGTTCTGCAGGTGAGCCTTTCTAACTCTCCTTCATCCCCTCCAGCCCCGCTCGCTCGCTACTGAAGCCAGGGCTTCCACTGCCTCAAAACTGTCTCTTTGGGCTCTAGCAAAAGTGCTCAGAGTAAAGCTTACTCTTTGAAAAGAGAAAGGAAAAAAACAAAAGCAATCCATAATAGAGAGATGCAGAAAATATTTTGTTTCGAATTTGATGAGTTTAGGTTGTAGGGAAGCCCGCTTTCTCCTACAACAAACTGGTATTTTAAAGTAGTGAGAAAACACTTTCATTCACTAAATTTAAAGCACTCACAAAGGAGCTATTTTTCACTAGATGGAGCTCTAGAATAATTGAAGCTGTGCCCAAGCTACATTTTTTCATTCCAGCAAGTCACTCCACAAATTATTAAATGAATGGGTATTAGGTTTCACATGTGTCCTCTATTTTGAATAAATGAGCCATATGACACATTGTCGCTGTAGTTGAATGGAAGAGGTCTATCTGAAGTATGAGGCATCAAGAGACGGGCAGGCCATGACACTGTCGTTTGCACAGAGCAGTTACTAGGCACCTGCTTGTCCTCTTCTGCCACCACGCTGACCCTTAAAGAAGTGACATAAGGATTCTTTTTTTCCATTATTTCGAAAGCTTTCTACAAGACAATATCCAATGACTTCATAAAACAAGAGGATTTGTTTGGGGGATATAGCTCAGTAGTAAAGAGCTCGTCTGACGAATGTGGGTACATAAACCATAGAATATGATAGTGCGTGTTTGTAGTCCTGGGGCCCCTGTGCCAACATGGACAGCATGGATTGACAAGAGAGTCCCTGGAAGCTCATGGGCCAGTTAGTCTGGCATATAGAGGAGACTCTATCTCAAACAAGTTAGGCAAGGACCAATAGCTGAGGTTGTCCTCTGGCCTCCCCACAGGCATCATAAATACTGCGCGTGCGCGCACACACACATACACACACACACCATAAAAACCAAAACTTTCTCTTATTAATAAGTGTTGAAAATGGGCCACATGCCATTATGATTCCAAACATTTAATGGATGTCATCATAAGCACCAATAAAGATTTATTAAATGTCCAATCTCTACACAGTTTTAGCCTGAGTCATGAAGATACCACAGATGGTATAAGATACAAGCTTTGCTACAGAGAGTGCTGTAATTGGATTGGTGAGACGTGATCTGTACAATGCATTAGATAGACAGGAGTGTGTGTGTGTGTGGTGTGTGTGTGTGTGTGTGTGTGTGTGTGTGTTGTGGGTGTGTGGATCTCAAGCTTAAGAACAATCCAAGGTAGTTGTCAGCACCAAATGACGTCACTCGTAAGTGGAGCTGCAGAGTGAGAAGCACCCAGACACCAGGGGGAACTGTAGAGCAGGGGCTTCTCTGTTGAGGAAGCAACATGATGGAATGTTGAAAACGTACAGGGGATGAGGGTAGGTATGGCAGGCAGGAAATGGGGAATTACGGGTCATTTGGAGGAGGGCACGGCTCTTAGCCCATCATTTTTCAATTATTACTTGGCTTCAGGAAGCACATCCCTCTGCAAAAGTCAGATCATCATACCTGCAGGACTGCATGAGGCTGGAAAATGGGAACAGGAAGGCCTTCCTCAGAGGGCAAAGGCTTCTCCCTCCTGTGCCTTTTGGTCATAATGGAGAAGCATTCTTTGCTTTCCTCCTCTGGTCACCCCAGGACCTCCCTTTGATGCTTCACTAGTAACATAGTGAATCCTTCATGCAATGCCTTACTCCCAGCCAGTGCATAGCCGGTGCATACGTGGTTATAAGGCTAATTGTGACCCTCCTGACAAGCCTTGCTTCCCACTCAACTCAAAACTGCAGAGGTCTATGGTACAGTGGTTGTACAAATGCCCTGAGCTCCTTCTTTATAGAGTAACAGCCCCATTGCACCTGGAAGGGACCATCTGAGCTAATGATTCCAAACACCTCATTTCTACAGATGAGGAGATTAAATGCAAATATAATAAGCAGTTCATCTGTGCATTTTTTCCTTCCTTAATTTGTGGACATCTATGTGTCTATGGTCAAGAATCTAACACAGAAAATAAACACAGCCCTTACTCTAGTGAACTGGTACACTTGCCTTTGGCCACACATCATCAAGTCTGTGAGTTGGGACTGAAGTCACATCTAACAAACCCTGGGATGGTGTTTTTCCCACCAGAGATGAGATGGGTGAAAGGGAAGTTGTGTGAGTCTGGGCTCCAGTGGGGAAACAGAAGACAGACTCAGCTGGGGTTCTGAAGGGAGTTTTGGAAGGAACGGTAGACAGAAGTGAAGTCTGTTGAAGGAAACCAGCAAGGCCCTGAGACCTCCAAGACCGAGGACAGGGAAGTGCAGCACCATCTATAGACATAAGGACTTCAGGGTAGGAACAAAGGACCATCAGTGGTCTCAGTACATAATGAGCTGGAAAGACCTCACAGTACAGGACACCCGGAAGTGTGTCCAAGAGTATATAGAAGGCAAGGGGGTAGGCTCAATCTCTCTTCCCTCCCTCCAGAGCTCCTTTAAACTCAGAGGACAGAAGGACAAAAAGCAGGAAGTTCACTCTAGCTGTGTCACAAGGCAGGGCAGGAAGGTGGAGAGTGTTTGGGAGCCAAGGACCCAAGAACAGGAAATGGAAGGCAATTTTTATGGCTCATTATATGACATTTTACATCACTAACAATATTAATTGAGTACAAAAACAGGAGAAAGAAAAATGAAAAAAAGTTAAAAGGATAAATTTCTATTATTCCAATGGATAAAAGACCATTTTGTAAGATAAAGTAAACAACAACAAAAAAAAAAGGTTTAAAAGCAGCAAAGGGGCTGCGTCAACATGATACAAAATTATATTGAGTTTCCATCCTTAGCTGTTGACTTTGATCCAGACAGTATTGTACATTCTAGAAGTTAAAAGCAAACTACTCTTCAAAAAGAAATCCACGGGGGGAAAGATGTGCTTCTGGCACCACAAGCAATATGAAAATATTCCCCAACTCGTTTGAAACCCCTTTGATATTTGAAAGTGTATATTGTATACATTTTCTCTCTGCGGTAGACACCCATGTGGCATACTGTGGAAACATGTTCAGGTTCCACAATGAAGGACCAGGGGGAAGCAGAGTCTCTTTGAGGACTTCTCTTCAAGACACATGCTGTGTGCTATTAAAAGCTTCTCTGACCCGACTCCCTCTTGAGAGAGTTCAAGTTCAGTGGTCACGGCGTCTACCTTTTGTCATCCCAGATCTTTGCTTCAGTCTGACTCAGAAAGGGGCCGAGTCACCTGTCCCATTTCCCTAACCAGTGTGTCTTATTTAGCATATCCCATCTGCTCATTGCTTTACCTAAATACAGAAGTAAATCACTGAAACTTTCTTTGTTCCCCCACAGGTTTCTACTTGCTGTGATGTCATCATTATATAAGATAAGATACTTCCAATCCTTTTTTTTTTCTTAGCAAAATACTGATACAAATAATTACTGGGAATCATTGCAACATTTTTCATAAATGCACCTAATGTGCTTTGATCATATCTGCCCCTCATGGCCTTCGCATGTTTCTTTTCCCTCTTAGTGATCTCTTCTCCTTTTCATTTCCGCCCTTGTTTGTTACCAGTGTTTAAAGTTGGCATACAGAGTGATGGGGATCGAGATGCACTTTGTGTTGTGTGGCTTTGAACTCTGTTCAAGTTTGTTCTCCTCCCCCAGCGGCCTCTCCCACACTCCTTGACCCTCTCTGGCTGGTCTTTTTCTGCACAAATGGGCCTCCTTTCTGCTCTCTTGTCACATTGGTCCATTACCCTCTCCTTTTACTGCCTTGCTTAAGATCTGTTTCTCCTCTGTCCCCTCTTCCCTGAAGACTCCTCCCTGCTTCTATGATTTAGACATGTGAGTAAGCACACACACACAAACACACATGTAACGTACATGCACATACAAATATGCATACTTTAATGTCTATGTTCTCTTTATCAGGGAAATGTGAAGCCTCTTAGCTTCCTACCAGCAGCCTATAAGGATTTCCTCCCCCCACATCCTCACCAGTATTTGCTGTCATTTATGTTTCTCAAGGCAGCCGTTCTGCCAGGGATGAAATGGGGGACCTCAAGCAGTTTTAATTTGAATTTCATTGATGGCCGAGGATACTGAACATTTTCTCAGCTATCTAATCGACAGCTTCTGGATTTCTTCTTTGGAGACCTATTCTGTTTCTTAGCCAATGGAGCAGGTTGGATGGTTTGTGCTTGGTTTTGTTCCCTATTCTGAAAGCTGTGTCTTCACTATGCCAATTATTTTCTTTGCTCTGAAGAAGCCAATTTTACATTTTGATTTTATTTTACATGTATTGGTGTTTTGCCTGCATGTATGTATGTGTGCATACCATCTACGTGCCTGGTGCCTGTGGAGGCCAGAGAGGGTGTGGATCCCCTACAACTGAGTTACAGATAGTTATGAGCTGCTGTGTGGAAGACGGGAGCCACACTGTGGTCTTTTAGAAGAGCAGCCAGTGCTCTTCACTTCTGAGCCCTCTCTGCAGACCCCAAGAAACCTTTACTTTCATGTAATCCCGTCAGTCTGTCAGTCTTCCGGCTGGTTTCCAGTGCTGTTGTAGTTCTGTCACCTGTGCTGATGTTTCCCACGTGTCTTCCCCAGTTGTTTCAAAGCTTCAGGTCTCACCTTAGATCCCTTCTATCCATTTTGAACTGATCTGAGTAGTTTCATTCTTCGACACTCGGAAATTCCATTTTCTCAGCGCCATATTTTGAAGAGACTCTCCTTTTCAATGTGTGTTTTTGACACTTTTGTCAAGAAGTAGGTGGTTATATATCTGTGGGTTTATTTCTGGGTCCTCTATTCTAAGACATCAATCTGCTTATCCGCATTTGAGCCAGTACCGTGCTGTTTTTGTGACTGTGGCTCTGTAATATGGTCTGAGATCAGGTATTGAGAGTCCTCCAGCATTGCTCTTTCAGTAAGGCTTGTTTTGACTATTCAAGGCTCTTGAAGATTTGACACTGACACTTACATATGTTCAGGGGGAGGCAGGGTCAGTTGAGCTAGTGGACTCCCATCCTTCCCAGCTTTATACTGCTGCTGAGTAGACATTGAAAAGCTAACGTTCACCAGGTCTGTCTTCACTTTGGTGGCTTCTTTACCCTTCCTCTCAGGAATCTCTGCTGGCCACACGTAGCTTCTCAGCCTGTGGGCTGGATAATTGTGTCATCCTTCAGATGGAACCTGTACTACATCCCTGTGGTGGCTACTGTTCTAGCCAGAGATGTCTCCCAAACGTCTTGGGAGTGTGAGAAGCAGCCACAGCACTGAGATCTGGTCAGACAGAAACTGTCTCTATATTTGCCAGAACTCTTGAGATGCTGTGCTGGAGGGAAGCCCCTCTTAGGTACACAGACCAGGCCTGGAACATCAGGTTTCTGGGGCTGTAGGGCAGGGCAGGGCAGTAACGGTGGTCCAGAGGTTGATCAGACTAAGAGCTATCTGACTGCAGGGCTATTTTCTGTCGATGAGATCTGTTTCTGGCCTCCAGGGTCAGATTATCCTTCCCCATGCACTTCCTTCCCCAGCTTCCTGTGGCCTACAGCCTGGGCTTGTCAGCATCTAGCCTGCTGCTCACCACTTCTGCCTCCAGAGACTTCCCATACCCTGACGCTGTGGCAGGCCAAACTGAAGCTCCTAGACCTGTTCTCACGCTTCAAGGAAGCTTAGTTTTTCATAGGATCTTGCTCAAGATACTGCCTGTTAGTTGCCCTGAGTCACCCAGAATGACACTGTGGGATTTCTCATTGTCTCACCAAAACCCACAGCTGGAGTGGCAGCTTGTGACGCTGCCTTGGGCTTGTCCTGATGGATGGTGGGACTGCCTGTTGCCTGTGTGGGTCAACCTTTAGAAGTGGCATCTGTTTCTTCTCAGCCTGCATGACCCAGCTTGGTTTTCTCCTTGTTCACGGGGCATCTGCTCTTTTGGGGTGTCCTTTTGCTTCCTTTATGGACTTCCAAAACCCACTCTTTCTCTCTTAAAATGCAACTTACTTTTTCTTTGTGTCTGGAAGTGTGCACACGTGCGAGCGTGTGAGTGCACGTGCACTCATACATGGAGGTCACGGGCCAATTGGGGGGGTGCTTCTTCTGTCACTGTCTACTGTATTTTTTGAGAAAGGGTCTCTCACTGAACCTGCAGTTTCCAATTCAGCCAGGCTGGCTGATCAGAAAGCTCCTGTTGTATCTTCTTGTCTCTACCATCATGCCCAGGAGTGGAGTTAGTTACAGACAAGTATGCAAATAAAATGATCTATGATCACACAATGAATGAAAAGTGCTACTTTGTAAAACTTCACTAAGTGAATTCAATTATTAGATTAAGACCATGTTGTCAGTGGAGCCCCTGGTGCACTGTAATGAGAAATGTAACCAGGCAAAGATGGAAATGGCATTTATAGCTCCTAAGAGATCCTTAATTTTGAATTTGTTGATTTCAGAGACCATAAAACATTAACTACGTTATTAAATTAGCATGTGTTCTCCATTTAACGACATCTCAACCATGTCTAGAATACATTAACAGGAAGTATGGACCTCTTGACTCTATGGAAGATGATTTAGTCTTTGTAATATATTGGAAAGATACACATAAAGGTCATTGTAAAACTGAATTTTGGTATTTTTCTTACAATAACATTTTACCAAATAAAATATGAATATACCAGTCAAATTCAGGCTTCTGATGTGACCTCCGTGTTGAAGAATAAGGATAAAACAGAAAATTCTGAGCAGGGAGGAGGCGAAGGTGGGGGTGGGGTGGTTTGTTGTATAAAGTGTCTTCCTTATGAGCATCGGGAGCTCAGCTTGATCCCCAGAACCCGTATAGGAGTGCCAGGTGTGGTGACATGTGCTGTCATCTTAGCAGTAGCATAGAAGAAACAGGTAGATCTCGGCAGTGGGGCAGGGAGCAGCAGTGGGAGGGACCACTGGCCAGCTAACCTAAGTTCCTGAGTTCCAGGCTGCAAAGGGGCAGGGTGGTGGTCCTGAAGATGATACATGAGATTGTCTTCTAGCTTCCACTGACTTGTGCACAAACATGCCCAGGCGCACTCACAAATATACATGAGCACATATGTACATAAACACACACACACACACATGCTTTAGAAAGACAAAACCTTTCTAATGAATGTATGAAAAATATTTCCAAAACCAACTTTTACTTGGGACTATCAATTTTCAGATTGTTGACATTTACTAAAGCATTTGCTATAAGCTTGACTCCACAATGCTCATAACTCTGCACTTACATATGAGACGCTAAAAATCAAGTTACAGCCACACTGCTGGTAAAGCAAGTAAATGCTCCCAGTGGGGATGGAGCAGATGACAGAGGGGAGTGCTCTGCTTCTATACATGTTTTCTGTTACTGTAGCCAAGTCCAGGACAGACAAGATATCATTTCCAAAGTTTCTCCAACAGCCGTCTGTACCTTCTCAGTCTTCGTTACAGGCAGTTTTGTTATTGGTTCCTTTTGCAGTCTATCTGTTATGTCAAGGTCTCTATACCGTTTGCAGGGCCTGAAGAAGAACTGGGAAGAAGTACACAAAGAGTTCCAGTCCCTCTCGGTGTTCATCGATTCCATACCAAAGAAGAATCGCAAGCAGAAGCTGGAAAAGGAGATGAAGCAGCTGGAACACGACATCAGTGTCATCGAGAAGCACAAGATCATCTACATCGCTAACAAGTGAGCCAACTATTGCAGTACAGAAAAAAAAAGAAGAAGAAAAAACTCACACGGACATCAAACTAAACCCTCTCTTCTCAAAGAGGACTATGAAGAGAATAAAGCTTTCACAGAAAATGTAGGCAGTGTTAAAAGAATAGTTGAATTATTTGCTTGTTCTAGAAAAACATTTTTCCTCCATTGTCAGAGATCTACTTATAAACAAACCATTAAAGTCGGAAGCTGCACCCTGGGTCTGTCCTCCATGTCAATCATCCTATCACCGTGGATGCGTTTCACGTGAACATTAATTTTGGACCTTGAAAAGTAAAAACATTCAGCATTTCAGGTTTTTTTGGGGGGGGGTGCTTTGTTTTGATGGTTGTTTGTTTTTTGTTTTGTTTTTTCTTCCCTGGGTGACAGTAAGAATACAGTGCAGAAAACCACACCTGTCAGAGACTGGGGCACCTGACTACCTTATTCTCCAAAGCATTTCCTTTATGTTGCTTCCAAATTCCAGAGATTTGAAGCGTGTGTTCTCAGGGTTCCAGTGTTATTTGTAATTATTTATAACTCAAGATCTTTTCCGTATCCACAACACTATGCATGATAAAATGTTGATTTAAAGGAAGAATATTTAAGAAGACTATTCGTGAAAGGCTCCAGGGAGAATTCAAGAAAGACTGCCTTTAAGGCCTGGATGTAGCTCAGTAGCAGGACCTGAAAGATCACCGGGGCTGGGGGTGAAGAATGACTTGACACAGGTGAGGGATTTCCAGCACACCACTCAAAGGGAGCAGAAATGAACAATAACGAGACAAAATGAACAATCCCAATATCCTGACTGTGATCCTTTGATCTGTTCCATGATTCACTGTGAATGTTTCACTAAGCAGGGCTCTGTTTCCATCTGTATCTAGTGTAAATATTGATTTTATGAATCCAAAACTTACCTTTTGTAAGATTACACAGCTTATTAATCAATAGATTTATGCACCTAGAGGTATCTTCAACTCAAAATAACAAACAAATCTATCCATACCTAAGAAAGAAGTTACTTTTTTTCATGAAATTTTAAGTTAGGAAAGCTTGGTTAGGCATTAGTACTGCAAACTACCAGAGAAATATAGCTTATGTTATTTCCACTGGGTTTTTACAGCAACAGTCCTTCCGAAACATTCTACATGTATAGAATTTGAGGCACCATTATAAAACTTGAATGTTTAGAGGAGAATATTTATATATCACTATTTTTGAAAATTCATCTTAAGGTTTGTTTATGAACTTCCCAACTCTTTATTAATTAGGTGCATATGTAAGCTAAGGGCAGGTTATGACAAACACAAAAGATGTTACCTGGCAAAGTCCCACTTGTCCAGGTAAAAGCTGAAACAATAGACCACAAAGGAACTGACTAACTATAATAGAACCCCAATCCTGATCCTACAGTTATGCTGTCCTGTAAAGAGGTCACATTCAGAACCTCAGATTTACAGAGTGGGTAGATTATGTCTTATCCAGAGACCAAAAGACCATGAACCAGACAGTCTACAAACATTGAATACTGTTCCACCCCACATTGTCTGAGCTGCCAATTACAAACTTTAACAAACCAACCCTAACCAAATAAAGAGAAGTTTCTCTTGTATACTACTACTGGAGTGAATAAAGGAGGAAGTTCTTCTCTGCCAGGGATAAGGTTAAGATGGTTGGGTCAGTATTTTGTTAATGAATTACTTACAGTGCAGATTCCTTTTCAAGTATTTCAAAAATCAGTAGCAATACAAAAAAAAAAAAAAATCCGATGATTCAGCCGTAGATACTCGACCGCAGAGTCATGAGTAGGAGTAGTCTTCACTGACAGTCATGATTGAGACAGTCTTAAATGTTAAAGAGATAAAAACTGTGGTTTTTAAACAGATAGGGGTTTTGTTTGGGGTTTGGCTTAACTTTTGTGGCTGTCCATTTAAAACTTATAGACATTTTTACATTTTCCCAGAATGCTGTCTCAGATGAAACTTGTCACTTTGTCATGTACTGCCTTCCGACAGACATGTCTCCCTCCGTCATGCTCAGAAAGGGCCTTGCTGCCATGGATTCTCAACCTTGGGTGGCTTCAAAAGCCATCACTCCCATCCATGTGCCTTCCTGGTCACCCTATCGAACAGAGGAGGGCCAGTCCCCTGCCTCAGGTGGTTGTCCAGTGAGCAGTCAGATTCTTGCTCTTAATTGTAAATTAAGACCCAGAGACCATGATCACTGGGGAGGACACACCTCTTAAAATGTCCACACTGAATGAAAAAATACAAACAAAAGAAATGTAAAAAGGAAAGGACATGACTGTTCATGGGTATCATGGAGAAAGTTTGTTGTATATGAAAAGGAAGAGCATAGTCAGAGGCAGGGACATCTGGGAAAGTCCAGAGTGAACATGACCCTGAGCCATGTGAGGAAGGGCAGAAGCCAGACCAAGAAGCCAGCAGGGTAAAGAGTACACAAAAGGGTCACATAACCAATGTGGTTAGATTATATAGGGAAGGGCGGCTGGGAGAGGGAGTCTAGACCCTTGGATGGAAAAGTTAGGGTAGGGAAAGGGGATATTCACACACACACACACACACACACACACACACACACACACCACAATGTGCATATGGCAATAAGAAGACATCAGAGTTGATTCTCCCCTTCCATCACGTGGGTCTTGGGGATTGAACTCAAATCATCAGGCTTGGCTGCACACACCTTTAAATGGAACCATCTCATTGGAGAATTCTATTTAGTAACTATCTTTAGATGCTAAAACATACAGATGAAAAGCCACAGCCTCTTGCTCTACAAAAGGCTCTGGATTCATCGGAAATGGGCAAATATCCAGATACTTAGAACGCAGGAGGATCAATGCCTTAGTGAGTTCTAATGATTTAACAAATCAACTTATATAGGCAATGAGAAGGAAAGTGTCATTTTCTGCAGAGGGGACCATACTTGCAGATCTGAGAGGAGGACTGTCTTAGTCACTGTTCTATTGCTGTGAAGAGACACCATGACCACAGCAACTCTTATAAAAGAAAGCATTTAATTGGGACTGGCTTCCAGTTTCAGAGGTTTAGTCCACTGTCATCATGGCAGGAGCTTGGCAGCGTGCAGGCAGCCATGGAGCAGAGAAGTAGCTGAGAGGTCTACATCTGGATCTGGATCCACAGGCAGCAGGAAGGGAGAGACACTGGCCCTGGCTTGAGCTTTTAAAACCCCAAAGGCACCCCAGGTGACACACTTCCTCCAAGGAGGCCACATCTAATCCCTGTCAAGTAGTGCCACTCCCTGAAGACCAAGCACTCAAATCTATGAGCCTACGGGGGCTATTCTTATTCCAACCACTACAAGGATTGTCCATTACAGCTGGATGAAACTGGCAGAATTTCAAGCACTCAAGCTGAAGTCTAAAGCAAAGGGTCTGACCACATCCAATCTTGGTTCTTTTCAAAAGTCTTAAAGCAGAACCAGATCTTCTGAGATAACAGTAAGAGTTAGGTCTCAAAATAGTGACAAACAACTGAAGGGCCAATCAACCTATCAAAGCAAACCTGACCTACATTCCTCTGTGTCTACTTGTTATAGGGCCCTGTAACACCACACATACACACACATACACACCACCCAAAACAAATATATTTTTTTTTAAAAAAAAAAGCACCCCTATGGTTGATATTAGTGAATTGATACAATTCCAGATTTCAAGTCTGGGCACTCCATGAACTATTCTCAGGACCGTATCTCAAATGTGAACTGAAATTTATTTAAATCAGAATTGTCACCTGAACATGAGTCTTTAGGAAATACCTTCCAGCTAAACAAGTCCAGCTGGTGCATGAGAAGGAAAATCATCATCCAAAGGTTATTTGAGATAAAAGAAAATTGTTTTAAAATATTATCATCAGAACGCCTGTACCTCATAGCACCTCACTGTCACTCAGTAACGTCACATACCAGGAGCCAGGAACCATCCTATTCGCTGGGACTGTACAGATTAAAAAAAAAAAAAAAAAAAAGCAATGCTGGAAAGATATACATAATCTAATCTGTCAAGTGCATTTATACTTGGAACTCTAGTGTTTAAAAAATTAAATATAGAAAATAAGATGCCATGGGAGAGAATCATAATGGAGTCCTATATCAGATTTTGTAGGATCCAGTACTTTCTGTTAGACTACAGAATTAGCAGAAGTTGGGGGATGAGAGAAAGCAAAGGTTGCAAGGAGAAAAAAAAATCTAAGCAGAGAAGATAAAATGTATAACAGAAGCCAAAAACCACTGGGCTGGTTGGGGCTTAGGGCAAAATATGGTGCCTGAGGAAAGAAACAGGACCAGAGTATTCTGTATGGCTTATTTTCAGCCATACCCTACATGGGCCTACTGTGGAAGAGTTCTGTGGGCCTCCAGGTGGAGAAGACAGTGGCATAGGCCAAGGTCTAAGCAGCAGAGACAGAGACTAGCTGACAGCTTAGAGATACAGTTATGAGCTTAAAAAAAAAAAAAGTACAGCTTATTGATGACTTCAGAGGAGAAGGAAGAGCGAGGTCTCAAGAGGAACCATCAGATTCTGATCTGAAGAACAGGTGACTGGAATAACAATTTCTGCATTGAGAAGAGATAGAAGTAAAGATTGGAAGATGCTATTGAAGAGAGACAGAGAATGTGATGCTAGACATTATGACAACTTTGTGACATCTACTTGGAGATTTAGACTGATGGGGTGAGAGGCAGACTCACATAAACACAGGGAAGAGGGGCATAAACTTGAGTCATGAAAGAGGTCTTAGGAGAGCTTTAAGTCCAGGAATACATCAGCAGGTGAGACATTGATCCCTGAGGACTGTCACTGCTGACAGGTCACCAGTGAACTCTGAGTGGCTATCCCATGAGGCTAGACGGGCACACAAGAAAAAGTCAAAGTATAAGTGAGGGGCTGGAGAGATGGCTCAGAGGTTAAGAGCACTGGCTGCTCTTTCAGAGGACCCAAGTTCAATTCCCAGCACCCACATGATGGCTCACAACCATCTGTAACTGCAGTTCAGGGAATCTGATGCCCTCTCCTGTCTTCCTTGGCCACTAAGCACACACATGGTACTCAGATATATGTGCAGGCAAAATTCATACATATAAAACAATATTTAAATAATTTTTAATTAAAAAAATTGTTGGTGGGGACAGCAAGATTGGCTCAACGGGCAAAAATAATTGGCATGAAAGTCTGACAGCCCACATTCATACCTGGGACCCACATAATGAAAGGAGAAAAACAACTCCCAAAAGTTGTCTTCTGATCTGTATGGGTGTGCCACAGCATGTATACACACAAAGACACACACACACACAACTAATTTAAAACTTAATTGTTAAACAAGGTCAAAGGAGGTGTTTTTTTTTTAAATATTTTTGTCCACACACTGAATACCCATTGAACAAGAAACTAGCAATAGAGTAGACATAGAATTGAAATGTTTTTTTATTGTGTTGGTATAAAGCAGTCATACATAGATTGTTTTAAGCAACATATGAAAATAGTCCTTTAGATTCATATTTTTTTTTATTCTGAAGGATTCATCCAACATAAGAAATGAGACTGTGCCAGGCAGTGGTGGTCCATGCTTTTCTTCCCAACACTCAGGAGGCAGAGGCAGACAGGTCTCCGAGTCTGAGGCCTGTAACTGATTACGTTCCAGGTTCTTCTTTCTTCCATCTTTCTCCACCCTTTAACCCCAAACACTAGATAGGATAGAAAAGGGACAAGAGAGAAAAGAGGGTGATGTTATCATTAGACTATTTCCTGCTGATTAGGGGTGTTGGAGTTCCTCTGGACAAGTTTAATCTTCACTATCAGGATATCTAATTTCTTCTTTCTTCTTTGTGCATCACTACTTAACAAACTGTGACCAACAGAAATCAACCAACAACCCACTCAAGCCTCTTGGGGCCCTACATTTATATATCCTCTGAAAAGTCTCCAGAATTCCAAATGTCACACCATTGCAGAAACTATCTGTAGCTGGCAAAATCATCCCTTTGCTAGAGCAGGAGACAAATCATACTTAGCCACTGTGGACAATCTGCAGCAGCCCCACATCTCACACCTGGGATTAAAACAAAAACATATTAAAAAAAATATTCCCATAATATTTCCTGTTTGGAATAAGGATTCATTCTCTCATTCCTTAGGAGCTATAGTCTATATGTCATATTATTTAATATATTCTATTATGTATCCACTGTATATGGTGGACTTCATTTAATATATATGCATATAGTGAATATATAGATCCATTGTTTGTGGGTAGATAGATGATAGATCATAAATAGATGAGAGCGAGAGAGATGTGTAGGTATCTCATTATGAAACAATGGTTTCATTAGATCTCACTGTGCGTTAGATTCCATAGAGAACATTAGACGTTCTCACTCTGGATAGAAGAGAAGCTATGGATTTGAAATGTTCCTGTATAGGTTTTTTGCAACCATCTGAGATTTTCTTTCTGCATCCTGCTGAGGGACATCAACCTGTCAACTGCTTTCTATCTGTTTCTCTTTCACAATCTTCTTTTCCAGTATTAGAACGATATTCATTCTCTCTCTCTCTCTCTCTCTCTCTCTCTTCTCTCTCTCTCTCTCTTTTAAATTTCAGTTCATCTGCAGAGAAAACACAATAGAATCTCATCTATTTGCTTTCATTTCTCCATCCAAACTGTACATTCCTTGTTTAAGCCCTTCTCTGTAGTGACAATTCTGGAATTTTGGTTTCTTTTAAAAAAAAAAATACAGAAATGGTATATGTTTTTTGTTTAAGCCCAGATATGGGGATATAGGGCTGCTTCAGATTGTCTGCAGTAGCTGACTGTGATTTGCCTCATGCTCTAGCAGAAGGATAGTTTTGCCAGCTGCTGATACTTTCTGTGACTGTGTGACATTTGGAATTCTGGGAACTTTTGAAAAGGTATATAAATACTAGAGCCCTGAGGAGTGGAAGGGGAGGCTGTTGTCATTCAGGGAGTTTATTTGAAGTTTGTTAGTAACTGTGGTCAAAGAAGAAATGAAAGGAAAAAAATAGATTCAGGGATTTTCCTAATTCCTCTCTCCTATCTATCTGATTTTTTTGTTTGTTTGTTTTTGTTTTTTGGGGGTTTTTTGTTTTATTTTGTTTTGTTTTTTCCCTATCTAGTGTTATGGAATGAAAGGAGCTGGGATATTAAGGGAGGAAAAGAACCCACAAAGTAGCAAAGACCTGCTCTACTTCTCTTTTACAGTTTGTTTGTTTGTTTTTTCTAAAAATAACAAGAAGTAGCTGACCTGTTTCAATGTTCTGTATTCCGGTACAACAGTTCCCTTGGAAAGGTAGACAGGTACATGGGTGTCCTTCTATGGCAGTTTTGGCAGGAAATAACAAAGGTTAGCAGCTTTCTTGTCTACCCTCAGATCTTTCCTGTATACTACTGCAGTCAGTGACTATTAAGAAAACACATTTTTCTAAGATACAGAAATCTTGACTTCGGTAGGATTCTGTTCCAATGATGTGAAGTGGACATGAGTTCTGAAGTGACGGGATAATAGAAGTTTGCTATTGAGTGCTGAAGGCCTCCTAGTGACCAACGGAGTTGTTCAACACACAGCTCCTTTTAAGCAAGTCAACCAAACAGTGTGAAACAGAGCACCCCCAAAGCAGTCTGCATTTCCTCCTATTTCTTTGCTTTTCTGAGGCCAACAAAAAGGACAAACCTTAATCTTGTGCAATTCCCACCCATGAGCTGTGCTGTTTTGGACTATGGAAGGTTTCTTTTATCTTATTGGCTTTGAGAAGACGGTCCATTTTTTTTTTCCTGGGTAAGCCAGCAGGCTTCAGGCCCAGAGCTCCCTGGAGACCGCATGTGGTTTACTCTGGACAAATACTTTGAAACAAATTCCTGGCTTTCCTTCAGGATTATGGAGATGACAGGCAGCTGCCACCCACATAGAAAGATGATGTCCGGTGCTGGCTAACATGGGAACCCTGAGGGTATAGATGGTATAAACCACAAGCCTGGTGAGTTGGCTCTCAAATTACAACTCTTCCAGAATTTGGATGGCCACTTCACTGGTCCATCACCCTATAGTTGCTCTTCTGTAAGTCACACAAAGATCTTTTTAATTGCTTCGACACACCCTGTTGGATATTAAAACACAGTAATAAATCCTAAAAGACTCTGTTTCCTACAGGTATATTTTATAACTTAAAAACTACAGAGCAAAATTTGCCAAGATTCTTAATCTTCAAATTTTCTACTTATTTCAGCATAAGCCAAATAAGATAGTGGCAATTGACCTTTTTTTTTTTTTTTTTTTAATTTTAAGAACCTCTTTTTAAAAAGTTCAGAGGAAAAAAATAAGAATATAATCCAAGGCTTTTTAAACTTCATCTGAATTGTAGAAGACATTCTGTCCTATGGTCCCAGTGTCATCTTAGGACTGTTAGTTGGACCTGCTACTGAGTTTTTATACAGCATTTTCTTTCCTTCCTTTCAGTTCTTCCTTCTTCTCCTCCCACCTAAGCTTCTTGTTTTCTTAAAATGAAAGCATTTTCCATCGAGTAGGATGTATTGTAATGACTCACTAGATGATCTTCATAGTGCACACATCAAGGCTAATTTTCTTTATAAAAAGTTTTAACTATCATTAACCTGCTAAAGTCTTACTCTAAAGCTCACAGCAGAATTCACGTGCTCAGATTCATTAGTCCATTTCATAGAAAATGAGTTTTAAAGATAGTGTATTTATTAGTGTTTGGAGGGGATCTTAAGGAGTTTGAGCTCAGGCTGGAGAGGTGGCTTAGTAGTTAAGAGCACTGACTGTTCTTCCAAAGGTCCTGAGTTCAATTCCCAGCAACCACATGGTGGTTCACAACCATCTGAAATGGGATCCAATGCCCTCTTCTGGTGTGTCTGAAGATAGCAACAAGGTACTCACGTATATAAAATAAACAAATAAATCCTTTTTTTAAAAGGGGGAGTTTGAGTTATTCAGGCTGCTGTATTGTTTCCCACTTGCTTTTCTACAGTGGGTCCTAAGTACTCCTCCTTTGTCTGTTGGTCTTCTTTGCACCATTAAGTCTGAAACATCATTATAGTAAAAAGTACAGCTATTTCACATACCACAAAGGAAAAATGTTCTAGCAAAACATCACAATGCTTTCTTAACTCTTTGAGTTTTTACTTTATATTTGTTGCAAATGTTCCTTTCAACTTAAGACAGCTTGTCTTCCTATATTATTGTGCGAGCCTGGAGGGTTACGTGATGCTAATGTTTACATCAACAGGGGCTGTATCTGTCCCTGCACTCCTCAGAACTAGCAGTATCAGTATTTCAGCACATGTTACATGCCAGTCAATGTATTGGTGACACAGCTTGCCACATGAAAGACTCCTACATCAGTTCTGTAATTTCTTCCCAAGTCTCTTTATCTCCTCTGCAATTTGATGATACTGGGGCTTCCTCCCTCAACAACCATTTCCTTCAATTAACATCGAACTTTGTCCCTGAGAAAATCTCAAGAATGAGTAGTCATACAGCCTTTCAAATAACATTTTAAATGTCAGTCAAATTCTGTATGAACAGAGCCAGTCATTGACAAAACAGTCAAAGGAATAATGACCAAGTTCACCCATGTGCAACAAATGTCACAGACATCACAGTTGTCATCTTGACAGGGACTGTGAGACATGACCAAATCAAAAACAGCCTCACTTCATACATACGCAAGTAAGAGATCTAGGCATTTTCTACTGATTTAATACCCAGTTTTTTCTTCCTCCCTGCCCCCTATATTTTGTACTTTTCATTTTGATACAGACATTACTAATTCATCCAGCCTTTTCTTGAACTTGTGGAGTAGCTGCTCTTTGCTACTTTGTGAGTTCTTCTTTTTCCCACCCTTTATCCCCCTACCTCCTTTCACCCCCTATCACTAGATAGGACAGAAGGAAGAATGAAGGGGAGAGAGAGAAAGAGATCCTTGCATCTGAATTCTTTCTTGTTTCTTCTTTGAACACAACTACTAACAAACTGCAACCAACCTCCCTAAACAACCAACAACCACAAACCACACCTATCAGGGCCCTGGCATTTATCTACTCTCTGAAAAGTTCTCATGATTCCAAATGTCACACGGAAAACTATCTGCATCTGGCAGAACCATGCCTGCTAGAGCAGGAAGCAAATCAGTTAGCCGCTGTGAAGCAGTCCCATATCTCCCCACCTGGGATTAAAACGAAAGCATTTTCTTATAATATTTCTGTGGGTTTTTTAACAAAACAAAATTTCAAAATTGTCACTACACGTGGCCTTCCAGTATAAGCTTCCCAAATAGCTGGGATCCCAGGCCTGTGCCACCATGCTCAGCTGAGACTGCACATCATAAGAGAAATGGAAACTTTCCCCAAAATTGGGCATTGGGACACATCTGCGATCCCAGCATTCATAAAACTGACATAAGAGGACCAATACACATTTCAGGCCAGTCTACATCATGAGACCCTGCCTCAAAAATACAAAGTCAACACAGAAACACCTTGCTCAAAGCCTTCCAAAGTGGAACTCTATTTGACACCTTGACTTGTTCCCAAAGCCTGCAATACATTGCACCATGCTCTCGTCTTCAAAGCCAGTCCTATAAGCCATGGTAGGAGAATCTCTGATGCAGTTTAGTGGATAGGGTGCTCTGAGAACTGGGGTGACAGGAACTTAGTATCTTCCCTTCTCCTCAGAGCTAATGCCGGCTTATTTCAGAAAGTGTTGGGATATGCAATCAGATAGATTTGACTCCCAACCAATGTGCAATTTCTGTAGCTTAGACATCAGTATGGAAATTTACTACAGGGATTATCTTTCCATTCAATGGAGGAAGGTTTTGTTTCTATAGTAACTGTTCTAGACCCATGTATACTTACATACTGACTGTACTTCTGAAGTATGCAGCCTATCCTTATGGGAGGACACATCACATCGTCTTGAAAGGGCTTTTTGCCTTTCAATAAACATTGAAATTTTTTTTATCCTTTTCACCTGATTTCAGAATAAAATAAAACTTTGTTTGTAAGAATTGCTAAGGAAGAGTTTCTGGAAATGAGAACCTGGAGTGACTCGTCCTTTTGCAGCTGTCATGGGAGAGTAGCTACTTGGTCCCCAAGTGGTTTCTGGGAACATACGCCCGGTCTCTGCATAACTGTATTTCTCTCAGAATTTTCCAAGCATCATCGTGTTTGCTGTGTTTGGGACGTTGCTATGCAAAACACTATAAAATAGTAGTTTTTTTTTTTTTCCTGAGGCAATCAAGAGCTGAGCAGATGCAAGTTTAGGATGTTACAACCATTTCTTAGAACAGCTTTAGAGATCCTTCGGGAATGGTGTAAGAATGTTCATGATAAGAAGGGATAAATGCTTAAATTGTCATTCCACATGACCAAGGTCATGTGCCAGCAGCTTCGCAGCTATTGACACCTATAAGCAGCAGTCTCAAAAACTGCTCTCACTTGGATTTTTGCAGACAAAGGCCTTCTCTATTTTCTTCTTCAAACTCATAATCTCCATGGGCTAGTCCCTTTACAAATCACATGGTACAACCTTATTAAAGCAACAAAACAAATGAACTAAGACTACAACAAATATCACTAAAAAGTGATATTTATTCTTAAAGGATCATTGCTTTGTTTTTCACATTATCTTGCTTTTACTCATGAATTTTAATTTCAGTTTTACTAATAGAGATGTACGGATGCTGCAGTTATTTGATAGACCTGTTCAAGAAGAACTGTGTTCACTATCTCCTGAGCAAACATCGTTTGCAGACTCTAAGATTCAGTGTCTCCACAACCACAGAGACAGCATCAGCATCCTTAAGATCTGGAGTGAGGGCTGGACAGTGGCTCAGTGAGTAACATCACTGTCTGAACCAACATAAGGATCTGAGTTCAAATCCCCAGCACCCACATAAAAAGTAGGGTGTGACCCCATGTGAGCCTGTGGTCTTAGTACCCTGTAGGAGTGAAGACAGGAGCATCACTGGAACTTGCTAGCCAGTTAGTCACCACACTAGATCCAGATTCGATGAGAAACCTTCTTTCAGCATTATATTATAAAAAAGTGACAGAGCAGGATACCTGATGCCTTTCTTGACATCTGTGATATTTTTACAATCATGCACACATACCTATGCATATATCACACACGATAGAAAGGCAGAAAGAACGAGAGAAAGAGACAAAGTGTAGTCATTTTTAAGTTCAGTTCTGTGCCTGCAAAGGTTATTAGCAATTGTCTCCAAAAGTCCTAAGTAAGATATGGGATATTCAAGTGTGTAGAGAGAATATCTCTATGGCTTACGCAGGAAATAGAAGGTGGGACATATGGGAGGCAGAAAGAATTCTGGGATAGAGCCAGGCAGGAAGATACACCTGAAAAGATGTGAGGAGACAGACAGTACCTGAGAATTAACCAGCAAGTGGCAGAATGTAGGTTAAAATAAATGTGATATTTTAAGTTATATCAAGTTAGAGTAGACCCTAGCTATATGGCCAAGGTATTTGTAAATGTATTTTGAGTCTGGGTCTCATTTCCAGGAGCATGGGTCTGGGTGGAAAATTGGACAAACTTCTACACAGGTACTATGTGTCTTCAAGCCTACCTTTGTCCTCTACTACAGTACCCAACATCCCATCATTAAACCTCATAAAATACGACTGGATTCAGTTATCCATGTGAGTTGATTGGCCCCAGAGTCAGAGACAAATAAAAGAACAGAGACCATGTAGGGGACTGACAAAAGTCACAGATGCACAGTAACATTGGGCAAGGCAGATGTATGACACCAAGAGAGGATTTTAAGACAACAAAAGATACTCAAGGACACACTGGCCCCTAGATGGCAGGGGCTATCTGCCTCTGAATGAAGGGGAAGGGTTGAAAGTGTGAAGGCTTCTCTTGCTTCCTAGTGTTGCCACATTCACTCCACAGAGCAACCTCTACTCTACTTTCTCTCCACCAGCCCTGAAAAAGAACTCACACAAGAAAGGAAAGAAGAGGGCCACAGAAGATGTTCTCTGTCTTGTCTTGGGAATAATCTGCTCCCTATATCAGAAGCAGGAAGATCCCAAGACTCTCCTTGCAGATAATGGTTTAAAGTCCACAGCAGGCGCTAGAGAGGTAGCTCAGAGGTTAAATTCACTTGCGTTTCTTACAGAGGACCTGGGTTTGGTTTCCAGCACCCATGTGGTGGCACACAACTATCCATCACTTCCGTTCTAGAGGAGTTGACACTCTCTTCTCACTTCCATGAGTACCAAGCACACATGTGCCTCACATGCATATGTACATGGAGACAAAACATTCATACAGATACAATAGATTTTTTTTTTTAATCTACAGCAATTTCCACTGCTGGTTTTCATTCTTAGCAGCTCCCCCATGATGACCAAAGTCACCAGGCTCCTTGTCTAGAGGAATCTGTTCAAAACAATTTCCATATACTGCTTTAGTCCGTATTTCTATGTCTTTAGATTATGGAGAGTCTCTTTTAGTTTCAGGTGTGTTGAGCCAAAATTATTTGTCCAGGTTACTTGTGTAGCTAAATTATATCTGTGTCTATATAAGAGAGTCAACATGACTTCAGAAGATCTACTGTAGAATATAGAATTAAGTCAAGAGTAATACAATGAAAAAGGGTAGGTATAATGAGGCAGAAGTCATGATCATTCATAGCCTGCTGCCACATCGAGGGCTCAGCTTAGTTAGAGGGTTGTTTTCCTTAGGACAACACCAGGTTTTTCATCCTTTCTTGGCATGGCATCCGTGCAGGTCAGTCCAGGCAGTACCAGCTACTCACAAAGAAAAATGTCTCACAGTTTCATTATGCAAGGAATGACAAGCGTTATGAGCGAGCAAACCGTCACTGACACACTCTCATGTTTTAACATGCACAGCACATAGACACACACAGAGACAGACATATAGACAAACTACACACAGACACACAGTCATACACAGATACATACATATGTACATACAAGCACAGAAACATACACACATATGTACACATACATTCACAAAGACACAGTGCACATACACACACAAATGCTCACAAACACAGAGACACACAGATACATACATATGTATGTACTTTATATACACACACAGATACAAACATATACACTTACAAGATACACATATATACATACACATGTACACACACACACACACACCAGTAGAAAATTTCTGAACTTGTGGAGACAGAACCCGAATTTGGGCCCTATGAATTTCATGTTCTTCCTGGCCCATTAGGCTGATAAGCAAAACAGTGGGCCTTGCTCATATAGTGAATAAATCTGTTTATTAAACTGGGTTAAAAATAAAATGACCACATGTTTCAAAGGCATTAAGAGATAATGTAATGAAACATAATAACATTGTTGCGTTTTCATTTTTATAGAAGTCATGGACTTACAAAGGCTTACTGGAGTCTGCATCATTAGAAGGGCTGAACCTTAACTAGCTCAGTCCTAATCTAGTATACAAGTGGGGTTTTATTCTATGTTATTGACAAGGAAACTGAGGCACAGAGAGGTTAAGGGACTCTTCAGGATCTCATCACTAATGTTTAGCTATATAAAGCTGATAAAGAAAAGACTCGATGGCCCTGAGTAAACATAAGGCCTAAGGACCCCTTCCTAAGGTTTCCTGTCCCAACATCCCATGCACACGAATCCTGCATTTGTAGAGTAGCATAGTTGAACTGGGTGGGGTTCACAGACAAGGGAAGGTTATAAGGAAACAGGGCTGCTGGCTCAGGGGTGCTGAGAAGTGTCTCAGATGAAAGGCGTTTTGATGTCCAGAAACAGGCCCACAAGAAACAAGAACTGAAGAAAACATGGCACTGTTACAGTTCAAGAGAAAGACACCATTGCTTCCAAAGCTGGTAAGAAAGCTGCACTTACCATCTCATAGGACTTCTTGTTTGTTGTGCACCTGCCTCTTCAGGCCATTGTACTTTTCATATAAATGGCCCATACAGATCATGTGTGCTCACATGGTTTTCATCTGGTCACAAGGACTGAGGAGATTGTAGAGACTTGGGGAGTGGCTCCTAGCAGGAAGAAGCCAATGTCCTATCTGAGGGTGAGACTTGAAGTTTAAACCCCAACCTCCTGTGCTTTTGCTTCCTATTCTGCAAGGATGTGGAGTCCGTGGAGCATGCTCTCACCGCCACAGATGCGCCTGCCAATGTGCCTTCCTCACAATGGCGGACTGTATACCCTAGAACTCAAGCCAAATATGTGGCAGAAATTTCCCTGCCCAACCTATTTGCAGCGGGAGGTCTATGATTGGATAGGGAAAAGTGAGTCGGAGCTAAGGGAGGCAGAGACAGGAATGCGAAGAGAAATGTGGGAAGAGAGAAAGACAAGAGAGATGGAAGCTGACGTTAACGAGCGTGATTTTAACCAGCCTTTGGCAGAGATATTGTGAAAAGGTTAGAATAGATGGGATAACTTGTCTAATCTGTGTGGGCATCTTGTGATTTGAGTATTTGCTGATATATAAATCTGTTTGGTTAATCTTAAGCTTTGGGGTTTTACTTTACGGGGTTACTGGGAGGTGGGTCTGGCGACAACCAAGTGGTTATGGCTGTGAAGAAACTAGCGGCTCCAGGGTCCAGGGATGTGCGAACCAGAGCTGAATGCACAGCAACTGGTTGCTACGGGGGCAATCTAGAGAGAATAACCTGGCAGAACCAGCCTGGGAGCTCTAGCCCTTCAGGAGAGCCTGCTCAGATGAGGACACCGAGCTGGGACCAGGCAGCCGCAGGTAGCCTGCATTAGTGCAGGAACATGGTGGTTAAGCTGGGAGCTAGTTGGACCTCACCTTTCTAATACCTTGCACTACAGGTGGCAAACCAACGTGTCAGGCAAGAATTCACTAGAAATTTAAGATTATTTGCCTGAGAGTTAGAGTTGTGTGGGGTTTTTTTGTTGTTGTTGTTGTTTGTTTTGTTTTGTTTTTTTAAGTATCTGAGTAGTGCTAAATGAGTCATGTGACTCAAGCGAGGAAACTTTGAAGCAAAGAGACTGTTAGCAGCTCCCAGGTCCCCTGCTGTTGGGAACTGCAACCTGCTTTTTAGCTAGGAAAAGAATGAAGTTGCTTGCCTTTTAGTGCAGAGGGATTTAACTGTGAATTTATATATTGGGATTATTTGTTTTTAGGATAGATTATAAACAATTTTGTCCGTATCACATGGGGAATTTCGCCCTCGGTTCAGGACAAAGATAGGGAAAATTAGTGCCTCCAGGTAGAGAGATCAACAGACAGATGGTATAACAAGTTGGCTGCTCTGAGTCAGAGAGCCGAACAGTAAGATAGTTTAAGATTGTGTTTTATGCCTCACAGGATACTCAAATTTCTGTCTAATGTGGGCCCCATGGGAATCTTGGGTTTTTTATCCTGCTTGGCAAAATAGGAAAGGCCTAATAATAGGCATGTATAGTACTTTAGTTTACTTCATTTGTTTTAGATTGTTTTAATTTTCAAAATGGGTGTGATTTTGAGTTTTGTGGGAGAGAGGTCTAAATAATGGGCTTTCTGATTACTGGCTCCAGGCTATGCTGATTTGGGAAAAAGGTTTAATCTCAGTGCTTTTAGAAAAGGTAATTAAGCTCTTTTCTCCTTCCAGAGTAATATGGATCAGACATGACAGAGGCAGGCCTCCAGAGACTAGTTTCCAGAGAATTAAACAAAAAAATTATCTTGAAGATACTAAAATTTGTTTTGAGATTTGCATATTATAGAATATACAGCCTGAGTGAATCTCCTCGTTAGGCCTTCTGAACTGACCTGCTTGAACTCCTGATGCCCTGGACTTCCAGATGAATCCAGTTAAGACACAGATATCCATCAGAGACTAAATCAATCGTGGTGTGGCCTTCTTATGGCCAACTAACTCCCCTTTTTACCCTTTCACTGCCCCTCTTCAAAATATCTCAATGCCCATATTCAGCTTGAAGAAGTTATGAGGAGTCAGCATCCCAATTCCCTGAGTTTTGGGGGCTAGAGGGGGTTATTGTTAGATTGTCTTTCTAGGCAATTTAGAAATAGCCTTTATTGGAACAGGGAAGAATAGTTAGAATTGATTGCATAGCCATATTCTATTGGTAGAAATCTTTATAATTGTTACTAAGCTGAAGTTATAATCTTTTACATTGGTACAGAATTTATTTTGATGCAAAATCAAGGGTTTCATTGGTATAAATTTCTTCTATTGATACAAAATTTTGTAAGTACAAGGCTTAGACCCAGGCCTTCTTAACTGTTTTTCTAAACTGATCTGAGATGTTTAGCCTGTGAGTTAAGGGCCAAATAGCAAATTCATGGCTCTAAGTTTATTGTTAGGGTGTTTTCAAGATTTTAATTAGAAATAGCTGAGAGTAGTTAACGGACAACAGTCCAGATTATCTTACACAGATAGTTGTTTCTCAAAAACATCAGAAGTCCACAGAATATGACATTATGGACATCTCTTTATTAAGGATCATTTGACTAGGGACAAGTCTGCTCCTGACAGCATCCCTTTCTTGGATTCAAAGAAGAAACTGAGCATCAATGGAGTTGCTCCAGTTGTGACAAGATAGTCATTAGGCAAGAATTGCCTCATTTCATCTATAAATACTGTCCAGAAAAGAACACACTATGTGAAATAGCCGACTGATAATCTTGGCCAAGACAGGATAATCATACCTTCAAAATTCTGCATTACTAGGTCTGTCAGATGATCCTGGGTCAGAAGGCTGAAGACCAGATGCTCCAACATTTTGAAGTACAAAGGACTGTCCAGGAGATCAGCGATCTCTATAAACTGGCTAAGTTTTGAAAACTATGCTTTGTGCTCTCCATATATTCAGGCAATATTAATTGTTCTTGGATTTCTGACGGGTTTGAAGACTGGTAGTTTCATAGCCAACCCAAGCTGTTTAGCATTGAGAAAGATGATATAGATTTAAGGGGCTGGTCTTCAGATGGCATACTATCTAAAGCCAGGACATGAGTCAGGTGTAGAATTATAAGTCTTTTAAATTAGAATAGGTGATAGAGGTGCTATTTAATTGACAAACATGCTGGACTGGGTATTAGGTCTATCTTGTACTTTATAAATTACAAAATGGTAATAGTTGTGCTCAATTTATATCTGAGATAAGAGAGTTTTTTAATTGAACAGAAAGGGGAAGTGTTGTGGATAGCCCTGGTCTTGTATTTTGATGCTAATTCTTCTTTCCCAGAAGGGGCTGCAGATGAAGAGTGAATCATTTATACACGTGACTTCTTATGAACTTGCTCTCCACCTTAACTTGTAAATAAAGGCTAGAGCCGGTGATTGGACAGAGCTAAAAAGTTTGGGGGAGAAGGAAGAGAGGAAAGAAGAGAAGAGGAGGAGGACAGAGGAGAAGCACATGGCTAGAGAAACAGCAAGTTATAAGGGTCTCATAGATGGGGAATAGAGTAGTGTAGTGGTAAATCTGCCCAATCTAGGCGTGCAGCTTGTATTTATAATTATTGAGTTGTGTTTTATCTGACTGGGCTTATTTGGAGATTTACCTCAACATAAATACATTGTTTACTTCAATTTACAGCAATAAAGAATACTAAAGATAGTACTGGAAGTCGGAAACGTTGTTATGTGAAACCTGACTATTGGGTCTTTGGCCTTTGTAACTAGTTTGCAGAAAGAGTTTAGTCTAAAGAACTTCTAGAGTCTAATAGGCCATTTTGGAAGGAGTACAGAAGACTAGAGACCAATAGAAAGGCAGACAGTGAAGACTCATGAGGTTTCTGAGAGGACCAGGAATTAGACCAGAAGACATTCATGTTTTATTTTAGCAAAATAAAAAGGCTGTGTTCTGTTTGTGTCCTGAATATTTAAGTGAGGACGAATTGTTTTTTTTTTTTAAAGTAACAGACTCAGCTGAACTTAACGGCACATGCTGGTGACCCCAGAACTTGCAAGGCATAGGCATTCCTGTCAGAAGCTCAAGGTGAGGCCCAGCCTGACTTACATGAGACCTTCTCCAAACACAAGTAATGACCGGGTTGATTTGGCAGGAAAAAAAAAAAAACCAACGTTCAGGCTGTGCCATGGCTGTTACCCACAACTCTTAGCAAGGATGCACTGAGAAAGAGCTACAAGTGGGTTAAGAGGTGTAGGAGGTGTGCGGTTCAGGGAGAAAAGGAGCATCAAAGACTTAAAGGCACAAGGGTTGTCTGCAAATGCAGACAAAGGGTCTGGGTTTGTTAAAGAGATTAGCCCCACTGAGACGCTACATACATGCTTTGCCCTGGGACAGTAAGAAAGGTGGTGTTATAAGGCCAAGGTCTCACCTTCGTAGAGCTCCAGTTTAGTCATGAAAATTCATAGAGAGGAAAATGCCTGAAAAACAAAAACAAACAAAACCATAAACAACAAATAAACACCTCACCAAAACAAAACAAAACAAACAAAACCAGAGCCCTAAGGATGAAAAAAGGGACCTAGGCAATAAGTTTTCCAGAACTCAGAACTGCTGCCTCTGTGGTCTGAAGGAATGGAAGGACGGGCTCTATCATGAGTTGTCATTGTCCGTGGGGTGCAGGGTTTTCAGGCAAGCAAGAGAAAAGAGTGAGGAGTTCACCGAGACTTGTATGGAGGTTCCAGAAATCCACTGGGGTCAAATTATCTGTAGCAGGGTCAGGTTCCCCACATGGAGCTCCCAAGCAAGCTGTTTGTCAAGCTGGGGCCATGAAGCTACAGTGTAGTGGGGACCCTAGGATATTGGTGATGACAGAAACATAGGATTCTTGCTTAGACACTGAGTGGAGCTGGCTCAAAAGAGAGGCCATGTGTGCCACAGGCAACACAGCTGAGAGGTTGCCCAGGCCATGTGGAGCCCAGATGATGCTGTTACGAACCCAGATGCTGGACATGCAGGGCTGCTGTTCGCCTGCCCTGCGGTGATTTGGTCCTACTCTCTAGGCCAATCTTTTCTTTCTTTCTCTTTTTAAAAGATTTATGTTTAACTATACATTTATTTGTGTGTGTGTGTGTGTGTGTGTGTGTGTGTGTGTGTGTGTGATCTGAGTGGCTATTGTTCATGTAAGTGCAGCGCCTGCAGAGGGCAGAAGAGGAAGTTGGATCTCTCTGGAGCTACAGTTACAGGCAGCTGTCAGCCAAACTGCGTTTGTTCTACAAGAACCTTACATACTCTTTAACTGCTGAGTCATTGTTGTTCCTGCTGTGGTCCATTGTTTTCTTGCTGGGTTCCCATTCCTCCTCCTGGGAACATTTACTCCACAGTGATTGTCCCTCGCATTAGTCTCCACCTCCTAAATGTTCCATCAAGACCAAAAGCATCACAAATTGGTGACCAGTCTTGAACATGTTGGTCTGTGGGGGCTATTTCCAATCAAAATTACATGACAGTCAAAGCCAAATATAATTCTTTTCTCTCTCTTTCTCTGTACCACAGGCTAACCTAACTTCAAGACCCCTTGCTGAAGCCTCACCAGTGCATGATTTTGTGTTTGACATTTTTGTGGATTGCTGTCTTATATGCAGGTGAGGGCAGGCACAAAGAGTGCCTGTGATTGGGCAGTGAATAAAGAAGGCGGGCTGGGAGTTTTAGGGATGGGAGAGATAGGGAGACACAAGGAGAAGGAAAGAAGATGGAGGAAGAGAAGAACAAACCAGGTTCTTATGATTTTGAATAGCCACAGGTAGCTGTGAATATCATAGAAGGTATGGATTGATACAGGACAATTTGTCCAACCTACGTGGGCAGAGCAGCTTATGTCAATTGGCTCTGAGTTCATTGTGTGGGCACTTTGTGGGTTGAGAATTTACTGATATAAATCTGGCTGATAAATTGCAAGCCTCTAGACTTTTGATTTTACCGAGTTACGGGGATTTGTGACAGCTAACCACAGGGTCAGATGGCTAGGAATGCAAGCAGAATCCACAGTGAGAGAGCTGCTGAGTTGGGCGGTTGCTACATAGGGACCATGGGGACCTTGGTGACGTAGAAACCTCATTACTTGAACATAGCCGGTGCTAGCATGAGTGCCTTTTTTATATTTCGCACAACACATTTTCATAAACAAAATTGTTAAATATAGCAACTTTATAAGGTCCACAAGTTGCTCAGCTCATTAAAGAGCAAGGCAAGAGATGAAGCCTCTCTTTTCTCAGAAGAAAATCTAGAAGATTCATACTTTTCAGTAATTAGAACTTCTAGAAAATGAAAGCATGTGCTGGAAAGGACTCTGAACAGCTGCTACAGTGGACGGGCCTCTAAGTTTTCATTGAGAGCTCACCTCTTATTCCCATAGCCATCTATCTAATCATGTGGAGACTTAAAAGTCACTCTAAAGTGATAAGAACTTGCTCATCAGGGCCCTCCGTTAATTTTGTCAAACATGTGAATTATTTTTTAAAAACACCAGGGGGCTGTTGATGATCTATCTTTTGTGCTGAAGAAAAAAGTTAGAGCAAATGAGTCATGACTATGGCCCAAAATCGTGTGTGTGTGTGTGTGTGTGTGTGTGTGTGTGTGTGTGTGTGTACACGCATACACGAGTATAGTGACATGTGTAAGAGACAGGCACAAGTAGAGAAGATGGGAGAGCAAGTGGAATATGAGGGGTGACCTTGCTAATAACATTAATGTAATCATAAAAATCATTATCACATGAATCAGGTAGGGTGGCATGTTCTTCCCATGCAGGAACTGAATTTCAGGACTGCCTCACATTAAGTCACTGAGACAGGTCACAGCAGACTTCCTTATTTTAGGTTGTGCCACCCAGCAGGCCAGCACCCTGTACGCTGGCTTGCTCAGCGTTGTATGCTTGACTCTGCATTAAAAAGAGGAGTAAGATGGAAAGCTACTTTAGAATCGTGCTTTTAGCACTGTGTATTTAAAATAGTATTGCTCTTGGCAGTCTTAAGGATGCTGCTCAGCCTTCTGAGACTTGCCTTTCTGTGTCTCTGTGCTCACGGGCATGCACTGGGGGAACCCGGACTGGTAAGCACATGGAGTTGTTCCTTCAAGGGAAGGAATGTAAAACCTGTTTTCTATCCAGAAGGTTGAAGCAGATGTGTTTACTAGCCTGGTAACCGTTCACCATCTGGTAGTCAAGAGACTTTCCAGCACCAGCCCCTCCTCAAGACCCTTCTTATAAACTTGTTTTTTGTAGTCAATCTATAGAACCCATCTTTATAGAAGGTGTCACGCGTACTTTACAAAGAGTTTTGATGTAGTCATGTCTGATCTGTATTTTGCTTACTTTGTTCCTCTAAGAAAATTAGACATGTCCTCTTGTGAGTGCAGGATCATGTTAACCATCACAAGACTAGTTTTCACCAGACTGTGCTGTTCTTAAATAAGCCTAAACTATAATAAACTCAGGATCAGGCTCCCAAAGTTTGAACCAACACTGGCTAACTGAACTGTATTCTTGCCTCCCAAGACTTGTCTCTCTGCTGCCCATAAAGAAATGCAGAGATCCCTGTTTGTCTCTATGAGAAACGAGTAATATTAATGACCTTCAGCAGTCTACCAATATACAACGCTGTGTATTACTTACCAACTGATTCCTGTGACAAAACACCCAATGAAAGCAAATTAAGGAAGTTTATTTTGTTCCTGGGTACACAGTCTGTCACGGTAGATGAGCAGGAAGAGGCTGCTCGCATATTCCACAGTCAGACTGTGTGGAGTGATGGGGTGCCTAGATTCTGCTCACTTTCTCCTTTCTATTCAGCTCATGAAGCAGTAATTGCACACATTTGGGTGACTCTTACCTTCACCCAACCTAGATAATATCCCACAGACAGATCCAGGTTGGTTTACAGGATGATCGTAAATCCTATCAGGTTGACAATCAAGACCATTCATTACGTATTATAATCTCCCAATTTCTGTTTTAAAAATCTAAGTCAATAGCTTTCAACTTGTGGGGCTGAGACCTTTTTAGGGAGTTGAACAAGCCTTTTACAGGGGTCACCTAAGACCCCTGTAAATCTGCATATCAGATATTTACATTACGACTCATAATAGTACCAAAATTACAGTTATGAAGTAGCAAAAAGAGTAATTTTATGGTTGGGGTCACCACAACATGAAGAACTGTATTAAAAGGTAAACCACATTAGGAAGACTGAGAACCATTGGTCTAGGTGAAAACAGAAAACCAGCCGGTATCAAGTAGAAAGTACAAATCCTGAGTTTTAGTTTTGCTTATTTACCTGACTTTTGTTTGTGTTTCTCTGTATTTGCAATGCCATCTTCATTTTTCTTTACATTCATGTTCCTGTATTCAGGAAGCATAAAAGAGAGAGAGCCCTTCTCCACGCCCTGCTCCTGCTGTACATAGCCAGGAGCACCACAGAATTATTTTCTATGGTTCTACTAACATTGGACCCATTGTTCTCCTGAAAACCAATTAGGAAACAATTAGGAACAGTTTAAGCAGTATTATTCTCCAGTACCCCAAGAGACATCTGCAACTTTCAGGAGATGTTGTTAAATGTCTGAACTAGGAGAACTAGCTAGCCAGAGATGATGCTAACTAGTCTACAATACAGATGATATCCCATAACAAGGATGATCAATGCTCAAACTGTCTCCATTGCTAATGTGGAGAAGCCCTGACTTGAAACCAGGTAAAATGCATGGAGTTCCCATGCCCAAGGACAAAATCTTCCACAGCGTGTACCCAGAGCACCCCTAGAGTTACGGTGCTGCCTACAGCAGACAGCTGTGCTGCCCTTTAGGCTTCAGAGAATCAGAGGATGTGCATGTGGAAGGAAGGCAGTTTCTGTGGCCAACACTTCACTACCTCCTGTATTCTTTCTATAAAAGTGTAGACTGGCTTTTGGGAATTTTTGATTGTCTATTGTTTTACATAATTTTCATGATTCACTTTTGATATCAAAGTTTTCCTTTTTTCTCTTTTGTAAGGAAAAAAATATAGAAGATTTGGGCAAAACTTTACATTTTTTTTTTTTCTGGAAACTTAGATATGTCCATTTCTAAACGAACACAGAACAACTTCTGGACAGTCATTTAAATGGTAACTTAGGAAATCACTCAGTATTTACCACATTCAAGCTTGCTACATCATTTTTTCCATTATTTGGGTGCTAGGAATTTAATCTTGGACCTCAGACGTGCTAAGCATTAATTCTACTACCGAACTATATCCCCTCGCCAAACATTATGTATGTTTCTTTAAGCATTCTACATAGTTGATTAGACAACTAGATTTATGGCAGGAAGTGTGACTAATTTGTGAACTCAGAAACACAAACCTGTTTTAAGAGTTGGGAAAACATGTTGAAAAACAATACATAAAGGTCATAGACAACTCAGACACTCCAAAAACTCAATATACAATGTAACCCAGGGCCAGAGATGTAGCACTACAGAGTACCCACTTCACACAGTCACGGCCCTGAGTTCAAGTCCCACACTAGGGAGAAGAAGAGGAGCTTGGCCTGACTATGTAGAGAAAAATAATGACTTAAAGACCAGGTATGAATTTTACAATTTTTGAGGCTCTCTATCTACACTACTTAAGCTTCGCCAAAGTCCTCAGACCCACCAGGAAGACTGACTCAGCCACTCCTGACATCTCTAGTCTCTGTAAAAGGTCACCAAGGTTTTGAGGCTGATTGAGCTGAGAAACCTTGGAATAAAAAAAACAACATCAGCCTTGGTGGCAGGAAGACAATGGAGAGTGGTCAAGTCTTAACATGTGAAAGAAATTTTTCTTGCCTCCTATTTTTTTTTTTTTTTGGATCACTTTAATTTAAAGCTTATTGAAGTACTCTCAATTGTGTGACTTATAAGTAATAATCTACTTATTAGTAGATTATTTTCTACTTGTGAGTTTGATAGGAACCAAAAGGAACTTTTTTGAGCAGTCAGGAACTGACCACGTTGGCCTGAGAGTGAAGTTCAGAAAGATCCTGACCTCCCCACTCCCCGCACCCAAAAAAAACCTAAGGCAAGGTGCATGAAGAAAACCATGGACCACAGTGATCAAATGGCATCTCAAATGGCCTGTGGAAGCTGCTTCCGCTTAAAAGTCAATTTTGGGGTTTGACTGGTTAGTTTTTGTCAAATTGATCAAACTAGAGTCATCTTAGGTAAAGGGAACATCACTTGGGAAATGACTCTGTCAGACTGGCCAGCAAGCATGGCTGTGTGGCATTTCTTGATTGTTGATTGATGTGGGAGGGCCCAGGTCACTGTGGGCAGTGCCACCCCTGGGCAGGGATCCTGATGACTGTCTAATTGAACCTTATATGACAGTGGAGAGTTTGCAGTGTTGCAGGTTCAGAGCCTAATTACAGTTTAGCCGTTCTCAGACTACCACCTCTGTATGGGAACTAACATCCTGACTACCGATTAAAAACCTAAGGAATAAATTAAGAAAACCCCAAATTTCCACCAACCGAAAGGCCTAACAACTCAGGCTCATAGCAGAGATTTCTCCAATGTGCTGTAACCTCCTAATTAATGTTCCCACCAATATACTTGGAAAGTGCCTTGATTAAGGCCTTTCTTTGTTCTGTTAGTATAAAAATTTCATGAGTCTGCTTTTTCATAGGAACATGGTATTTGGCATAACCTAAACCTATATTTCTGGGCCACGACCACTCTAATTTGGCTCCAGATAGATAGATTCATAGATAGATAGATAGATAGATAGATAGATAGATACATACATACATACATACATACATACATACATAACCCTCTTATCCTTTTTGAGTTGAGCACTGTTTTTGCATTAAAAATAGAAACAGAAACCAAAGAACAACAGAATCCCTTCAACACCAAGAGACAATGGTCAGTATATGTAATTCCTCCCCAACTCCTCCTTACAGAGACACTTGGGAAAATATTAAATATTAATTTTTGACTCAGAATTTTTATTTGGTCCACCTAAACATTTTCTTAAAATATAAATATTGTGATTTGTTGTGTATTTATTTACAATATGAAGTTTGTTTGAAGGGCATTCATTAATTTTGCAGTTAAGTTTTATTATTGTTCTTTATAATCCAAACATTAGGAGCATTAAACCAAGCTATTTTCTTTATAATATAAAATGAATAAGAAGACAACGATTTGAAAACTAGATCTCAATTTAAACTCTCACTGTACTATTTAGATAAGAGGTTTCTGGTAGGTTGTTTTATGTAAGTACATAAATATATGCCCATAAATTTACAGTATTCTACAGAGGGGAGAAATAAGCTCAACTTCATGAGAAATGTTTAGCTCATTTACATAAAGATCCTTTTCAGATTACTGGTTTATTTTTAAAATGTAATTCAATTAATTTCTTTATTAATAGAGATTATTTTAAGATTTATTTTTATGTTTATGTGTAGAAGTGTTTTGCATGTATATATGTATACATACCACACGTATGCCTGGTGCCCACAGAGGCCAGATTCCCTGGAACTAGAGTTACAGAGGATTGTGAGCCACCATGTGGTGCTGGGAATGGAACCTGAGTCCTCTGGAAGAGCAACAAGTGCTCTTACCTGATGCACATCTTGTCAGCCCCGTAATGTAAAAGTCCTAACAGATCAATAATTCTGTTTTTTTTTAAATCCAATTTAAATACTGAATGAATGTATTAAGCACCATTCCAATAGTTGGCACTCTGAATATATATATTTTAATTTTTACTGTGATACCAATGATTAAACTTGGGGCTCTGTGCATGCTGGGTAAGTGCTCTACCACTGACTTGTATACCTAGTCCCTGAGGATATTATTTTATATATGCCTTTTTAAAAAGATTTACTTATTATTTTTAATCACGTGCGTATGTCTGTGTGTCTGTGGTGTTCGTATGTCTGTGTCTGTGCCTATGTGTAGTTATGTGCACACAAGTGCAGAGCCCAGCAAGGCCAGAGGCCTCAGATTCCCTGGACTTGGAATTACAGGCAGTCAAGCTGCCATGCAGGCGCTGGGAATCAAACTTGTATCCTTGGGAAGAGCAGCCTGTGCTCTTGCCTGCTGCCCTCGCCTAGCCCATGTGTGTGTGTGTGTGTGTGTGTGTGTGTGTGTGTGTATACACACACATATATATTTCTACTTTTACCTATATATACACAAATATATATTACTTTTTACCTATACACACACACACACATATATGTGTGCCTTTAACAAGCCAAAGCTGTCACTATCTTCATTTAACAGATGAAGCAAATAAAGCAAAGAAATTTGCTTAAGGTCAGGTGATAGGAAATAGGGTCTGGCTTTAGAACTGAGTCTGAAACAGAAAACCATAACCTGGAGCCAAAACCCTGGAACAGAGTGCCGTAAACTTTTCATTGGTCTAGGTATAACTTTATGCTAAAACCACATTGTTTTAAAGTAGTCGACAGAGGAGAATTAATCACATATTCAAACTGACTTTTCTTACTAGTTCCAATTACCAGGCTTTTATCTATGTCGGCTAACAAAGAGCCTTCACCTTCAAACCTCAAAATGTTTTCATAATAAGACTTGATTTTTAAAACAACCTGTACAATTTACTATTTTTTGTTACTATTGCTCCCTACATTTAGCAGTGTACATCAAAAGCCTTAAAATACATATCTCCTAATTTAGAAATTCTTGTCCTCTAGAAGTAGCTAAAATGCACATTTTATTACAAAAAAAAAATTTATATAAATTTATAAAATTGAGATTTGTAAGTAACTTATAAAAACATACTTTATGTAGTGGTTAAAGGACAGCCCTAGTATTCCAAAAGATGTTGATAATCTCTATCATAACATGGAAAACTACTCATGTTTTCTTTTTACCTTTCTTGGAGTATGAAGCAGAGAAGGGTGTATGATACAGTACACTTTTAGTCACGGTGTAAGGGCTAGCGTTAACCTGTAAGTCCCACTTGCCCAAGGACAGATAACTTCCCAGAAAGCTGGGGGCTTCTATTCATGTAAGATAACAAGTCAGGAGGTATTGCTTCTGTAAGCAAGGTTGGTGGCCCCAACTCCACAGGATGTCCTTGATCTCCCGTAAGTGGGAGGTATGCAGACAGGAAATACGTCACCGATTGGATGAAGGCAGAAAGTACGTAGCCTGTGGGTTTGGCCTTGATAGGCACCTGACTGACCTAATTCAGCACCATTTCTCTGGAAATCCCAGGAATGGACTTTGCCAGTGTCCACCTTCCTGTATTTAATAAAACTTGCTTCACTTGGACAGTTGTGGACTGGTTCTTTCTCTTCAAAAATTTCAGGTTTAATAACAACTGTGTAAGATGAATTTTCCATAGTCAAAAACCCTGCAGCTATCAATCCATGTTTTAAATGACCTTGAACTTCACCTCCTTTATTCTTTTGTTTTCTTTTTTTTTGGGGGGGGGGCAGGGGAAGGAGTGTAAGGGGTTGACTCTGGGGCCTCTCCTAGGGTAGGCAATCAATTTTTCACATTCTACTATGAAAAACAGAAAACTACCTTTTAAACTTCCCTTTAAAGTTATAAACAGAATGGCTAGTTTGATCTGCATTAGGTTAAACCTGCAAAGACTGCCGCAGCACAGAAGAAGGAATCAGTGGAGTTAACCTCCCTGGTTAGAAACACAAAGCTTTGGCTTTTCCTCACAAGCCATGGAACTATTAATGTATTTGTTGCTTTTGCTCCCATTGTCTTGGTTGAAAGATGGCTCTTTAGAAATATCCCAGAGCTTAGCAGGCCCACACCCTGTGCGGCTTGTGATACCACAGCTCAATTTTGCTTCCTGGTTCTTTAGAGTTACTCTAAATGCTGGCAACATTGAAAAAACAATGGTCTTAACAAGTCACTGAGAAAGCACATGGTTGGCTTGCATCTCTGCTGCTATTTAGAGGGCTCATAATGTTCACATCTGGCAAGTGGGGCAGGGAAACATAAGATTCTGGTCTTCTAGGACAAATAAAATGATTTGGGACCAGAAACACGGCTCTTCCGGAGCACCCAGGTCCTAGTCCCTGTACCCACAACTGACCTTCAACTGCATTGCCAAGGGCATCCAATGCCGCCTTCTGGTCTCTGTAGGCCATGCACAGATGTGGTACAAAGACAGACATATATGCAGGCAAAACACCCTCAGAATGAAATAAAAAGTATTAAAAAAATAAAGATTCATGTCAACTTTAAATATGACTCAAACTGCAAAGCCAAGGTTTTAGAGGAGTTAAAAGACTAAGCCATAGCCTCTAAAGTTCCTGCGGCATATTCTTTAGACAAAAACTATCGACATATAGTTTGAAAAATGTTGATAATACCTATTTATTTTTTTGTTTCTTTAATACTGTATTTAATTGTCTTTCTTGGAGATAACATTAAAACCATAAATTTAAGTCTTTTATGGTGAGATTTTTTTAAGAAGTTATTTTTTCTTTCATCCTTTTTTATCCTTAAGGTACAACTATGAGCCTCTATCCTAGACTTCTCCAACCTCAACTCTAAAACACAATCCAGAACCCAGCATCCCCATCCTCTGGACTAGTGGGTTGCACATCAAGTCAAAGCTGAGGAGATATCTACACAGCTAAGCAAAATAAACAGCTTGTTCTCAGCCTCATACGCCATTAAATGTCTTCTTAGAGTACTAGCCAAAGTTGTAGACTTTAGGAAGTTTGTTTGGTTTCTACGTGGTTTTGTTTTGTTTGAATTAGACCTTTACTGGGGAGGAAGCACCGGCTGAGGCACCAGTTAATTCTGCACAAGCTATCATCGCACTCTCAAATGCTAATACTCCATTCATTCAAAAGGACACCGCTAGGGTCAGGTATAGAACTTTTGCTTCTGGTCTGTTTTATTTTATTCTGTGCTCAGTTCAGAGTTCCGCAGCTGTGATCTTTCGGTGACTGCTTTACAGCGGCCAAGAGAGTTGAGATCAGCTGCCAGGAACTGGAATCTGGAAGAACACATGGACACATTATTCTTTTTTTTCTCTGAAACTATCCAATTCCTCTTCCGGTTAGATGGGGAGATAGTTGGTGGATGACACGAAGCCGACCAGCAGCTTACTGCTGCGGCCATCCATCTATGACACTGCTAGGAGACCAGCTTCCATCAGCGAGCTCTTCAACAGAAGATGAATCACAAAAGAAGGTGCGATGCTGTGAAAGCTGTGACAGCTTCTGGCTTTAGTTCTGAGGACTGCTGTGTACTTTTCTCAAGGACCTCACATTCCAATCAGACTGCAATGAGAGTCCAGAAAGATGGGTTTCTATGCTTATAAATACAAATGGGGCTTTTGTTTACGTTGATTTTTTTTTTTTTTTTTTTTTTTTTGTGCTACAATTATTCACAGCTACAGTTCTCTTTACTGCAGAGAGGGGGAGATTACCTCAGGGCTCACAAGGTTTTCACTTGGATGGACTGTCTGGAGGAAAAGGTTTTGGGTCTTTTGGTTTTTGCAAAGTGTTCTGTTCGGCTTGATGGAAAAGCACAATACCGTCATCATTATCACTGACCTTCCTCCACGGTGGCTTCGCTCCAGATTCTCACCAGTAACTCTGACTAACCATCTGAGTCACCAGGTTTCAAATGTTTATGTATTTCAACACAATTCCCAGGCTAACAGGATTTTATTTATTTTCTTGTTTCAGGACTTGGAAAGAATCAAACGTCCTTCTAAGTTTCCAGTCCGATGTCACTGAGTGACTGACTGGACACAAGGTGGGCAGATGAGATTACCGCTTCACTAACAAAGGCCCAAGAGTCATCAAAATGTCAAAAGATTAGTAAGGACTTCCAGCTTGAAGGAGATTCAGTTACTGATAAATACATGAGTTTGTACTATGGCAGTGGAGAGAATTTAAAATGAGAAGAACATTCAGTGAAAACATGAAAGAGCAAATGCTTGTGCAGACACTTACTGGTTATTAATGTGGCAAAGATGCTGGCGTCCAGGTGATTCCCCTAGATTCCCCCCAGGTGTGGGCAGAGTGTAAAAGGACTGCACTGCTCCCCGCTCCCACTCATGTTCCTGGACAATCTCTTATCTTCTGTCCCCTTTTCTGTCCTTTCCCAACCCCACTTCTCAGCCCTCATGGCTCTGCTCCATCTGTCTGTCTCTACCCCTTCTCCAGGCCCTCATTCCTCTCCCCCAGTAAACCTCCTTTATACCAGATTGATCGAATGATGCGATTTCTCAGGGGGACAGACACCTTGGCGCAAGCCCACCAGGTACTCCCCCAGATGCCATATTATATTTCATGAAAAAGATGGGCATCTCTGTTCTTGTAGCTTCTCTGAAGAATTATTAGTGGAAAGTCTGAACTTACATACCACTTACTAATGAAAATAATCCATTATTTTAATTATATTCTCATGTTTTCTGTACATTTTGCCATATCAGTCCCAGGTTGTCTACAGATAATAGGTGTGTCTGAATCTTATGTCAATTCTTTACAAAGATTTATTGTTTCTATTTTATGTGTATGAATGTTTTGCCTTTGTGTTTTTAAGTGTGTTAACTGTGGGTATGCCTGGTACCAGTGGAGATCAGAAGAGGACATTTGATTCCCTGGTACTGGATTTATGCATGGCTGTGAGCTGCCATATGGATGGTGGGAACCAAACCCAAGTAAGAGAAGCAAGTACTCTTAACTACTGAGCCATCTTCCCAGGCCCTTATGTACATTTTACAGAGTAATTCCTACAGTCTGGAAAGATGGCCTAGTGGGTAAGAATGCTTGCTGCTCACCCATGAGGACTTGAGTTCAAATCCCTGCACCCACATATAGAAAATAAATAAAATATATCAAAACAACTGTGTGTGGCTATGCACTCTTGAAACCTCAGCATTGCCTAGGATGGAGCCAAGAAGTTTCTGGGGCCTGCAGGCTACCAGACCAGCTCCAGGCTCAGTGGGAGAGCCTGTGGCAAGGGACTAAGATTGAAGACAGCAGGGTACACTGTGTTCTGTGCTCTAGCCTTCAGGTATGTGCACACACACATCAATTTCCTATCATTTTACATAGAATAATTTTATAAATCTTTCCTTTTTATCTTTTTATTTTATACATGTTTAGTTAAAATAGAATTGCATCACTAATGCTGCCTTCCCAGTCCTCTCTCCAGCTGCTCCTGTCCTGTCCCAACCTCTTCCTTGCTCCCTCCAAGTTGATTGCCTCTTTTACCTTATTATTGTTACATACATCTATATGTATATATATTTACATATGATATATAAGTATATATAGATAGATACTCAAATATACAAATACAGCATTCTGAATCCATGTTTGTTGTTTGCTTGTAGATGGTCTCAGAACTGATCACTTGGCATTGGATAACCAATCAGAGCTCATCTCTGGGAGAGGCCATTAGATAACCAACCAATCAGGGCTCATCCCTGGGAGAGGTCATTTTTTCTGTTTTCAGCAGTCAAAACCCTTTCTTTGTTCATGATTATTTTTTTCACGGCATCTCAAACAGATAATGTTACACTTTGGAGTGTTTGTTTGTTTGTTTGTTTGTTTAGCGTTTCCAAAGGTTTTTCAATAATGTGATCTCATGTTAACCTCATTATCATATGCAGCACAGAAATGCCTTACCCCTCCTCCCTTACAGAGGAAAGAATTGAAACATAACACAACTATCTTACTAGCTTAGACTCATGTGTTAAAAATATACAGGTCACACTAGAATTGAAATTCCTATCCAAAACTATTTCAGAACCTTTATTACAGAAATTAATCTGCCTCTAAGTCTTCCTAATGTAAGATTAATTGTAAAGCCTGGATGGAAGCATTATTGCTCTGGTCACTGCATAATTTAATATTATTACATTCATGTGATCCAGAGTATCAAGTATAGTCCAATAAATAAATATAATGATAAGAAGAAATATAAATGTATTATTTTTAAAGTTTATTTATTGTTCTTTATACAATGTCCTACAATGGTATATGTAGAATGTTCTGGAACATGAATTCATAAGAATCTTGTTCTTCAAGCAAGCTATATTTTTTCAGAAATTCATTGGTGTTTGTGTCTAAACATATGGTCTTTTGAAAAAGGCCTATCTGGCCGGGCGGTGGTGGCACACGCCTTTAATCCCAGCACATGGGAGGCACAGGCAGGCGAATTTCTGAGTTCGAGGCCAGCCTGGTCTACAGAGTGAGTTCCAGGACAGCCAGGGCTACACAGAGAAATCCTGTCTTGAAAAACCAAAAAAAAAAAAAAAGAAGAAGAAAAAGGTCTATCTGCCATTTCTCAGCCAATGAGCAGCCTAAACACATGGTCTTCTACCGAGACAAGTACCCCGCCCTGAAATATATTATGAAGTCCCCTGCCCCTACAACTTGTACTATGACTTCACAATGAGATTCTTGTGTCTGAGTCTGACATTGAAGCAGTGGGTACTCATTGATGAATCTTCCAGCATGGTTTGTGAACCACCCATGACCCCACCCTAGATCTGCACAGCATCCAGTGGCAAGAGTGTGGCCACTGAGCTATACTAACTTGCTTCCTGGACTCTAGAGTTCAGTTGTTACCATAACAACAGCACTTTTCAGTTCCTGTAGGTTTTTTTTTTAAGGATTTATTTTATTTCATTTCATGTATGAGTGCTTTGCCTGCATGTATGCAACACCTGCATGGCTTGTACCCATAGAGGTTAGAAGACAGCATCAGATCCCCTGGAACTGGAGCTAGGGTGGTTGTAAGCTACCGCCTGAGTGCTGAGATTTGAACCCTGGTCCTCTGTAAGAAAAGGAAGTGCTCTTGATCACTGAGCCATCTCTCCAGCCTAATTCCTGGAAATTTCAAAAATATTGCTTATGAGTGTTGTCTAGGCCCAGTTTTGAAGAAAGAAAATGAAAACATGTAAGAGGCAGCAACAAAAATGGCTCCGAGTGCAGTTATTTACCTGTGTGCCAGAGAGCATTACCCACTGATGCAGCCAGTCACCAAGCACAGGGACTAATGTCAGGGAGCCTACACCTTGTATCTCTCTTTTTCCACAGTTCTGGTGCTCAGACATTAATATCCAAGTGCTGAGCATGGCTGGTCCACCAAACATAAGTACAATATTATTACACAATGATTCCAATATAGGACAACATGAATTGATAGGTTAACTATTTTCCCTTCAAAGCGACACAATCAGCATTCCTCTTGCCACTGTGTGCCAGAAAACGAATATTGAATACATCTTTTGCACTTGAATTTAGCCAAAGGATGAAGAAGCCAGTGTGTCCAGGCGAGCGTGTGTGTTTGTGTGTGTGTGTGTGTGTGTGTGTGTGTGTGTGTGTGTGTTGCTGAGTTTAGAACACCCCCCAACCCCCAATCCCCGTGGCCTTTCACTTTCTAGGCAAATGCTCTATCACTGAGCTACACTCTTTCCTAGCAAAAATCTTTTGGAGAAGACAGAATCAAGAGAACTATACCCATATGAAGCCTTTAAACCCAAAGTGGGCGGAGTGCAGGCTCTGGCAAGATAAGGGAGACCAAGGACATATAAAGGGAAAGCAGGACCTTAGAGGAAAGAACAAAGAACCAGGGCGCTGAGCTAGAAGAAAGCTGGGATTAGGGGTTGGTTTAACAACAGATTCATAAAACAAGGCTTTTTAATCAGAGTAGAGCAATTGCCTTTAGCTACAACCTGAGACAATTAGACTCAAGTGGTAAATCAGATACAGTATTTTGTAAAAACGTCCCTGCCCTAGGCCCATCGATTCACTAGGGTTTGGTCGGAGGAAATGCCGGCTCGTGGCGCTTTCCAACTCCTGGCAGGGCGCCAAGACCTGAAGTCCCCCGGGATACTCCGGCCCACTTCCAACGCCCGAGAACGCGCTGCACTGCCTCTCTTTAATGCACTGGCTTGGGACAAATGTGCATTTAAAATCTGCCAGGGAGGAGTCTTAGAGATTGCTGGCCTGGGGGCTGCAGCGATGGGCTTTGAGAAGGCAAATAGCACAAGGGACTGCTTTCTCTCCTGAACGAATCGCAGGCCTGTCCCATATCCCCGCGGGGTGCGGAGCCGGCAAAGGGGCAGGCGGGGGAAGAGGGGGCCGCCAGGGATGTTCCCCGGAGCGCGCTCAGGTGCATCAGGCACTGTTCCACAGCTGCTCCCGCGCTGCCCCGGGAATGAGGCTCGGCTGTAGTCCCCGCTTTCCCGCCCGCAGGCCGGGGGCGGGGCGGGGCGGCCCCAGCCACATTCCCCTTCCCCGCCCCCACATCCTCCGGGCGTCTGTCCGTCCGGCGTTCCCCGCGAGAGACATGGCCGGGAGCAGTGAGAAGGCGCCAGACTCCGGGCGAGGCGTCGTGGTAAATGCGAACTCCGGATTCCGGGCTCCCTTAGCTCGCTCCCCTCCCCGCTCCTCCCTTCGTGGCACTCCTTCACTCTCACCTCCCACCCTTTAGCTGAAATGCGTTCGGGTGGGAAGCGGCCAAGGCTTTGTTCCTCCTCCGGGCGGAGATCGCTGGTTTCCTCGCATCCAGGCCTCCCTCTCCACCCCGTCAGATGTAACCTCTACTAAAATCGCTCCTTCATCCAGAGTTCCCAGTAACTCCTCCCTTCCCACCCTCCCCTGGGTTCCAGGCCTGGAAGCCTGCCTCCTACCAGGTCCACACTTCGACTAGCCACAAGGAGTCTAGCCTGTGAGCTGGGGTTAAGGAAGACCCCAGCATGCAGTTCTAGCGGTCCTCCTATTTAGCACTGCCTCCTCACTTCAATGAGTTTTGAGTTTTGTTTTCAAAACGGCCATTAAGAACTAACTCTTCAGGGCGACCAAGGTGCAAAGTAGAGCAAATGAATACAATTGGAACTTTGATTCTGGGGCGCGACTCTGCAGAAGCCAGCTGCCAGAGTGCCCTATGCCTTGTTCTGTGACGAAAGACAAACTTGATACATGAAAAACCCAATAGTGTGTCAAGACGGAAGGTGGGGCCAGATCGAAACCTCTTCAATTCCGGGGATCATTTCGGTGTCAACCGGAGGGTACCCACCTCCCACAGTCTTGAAAGTAAGCTCTAGCGGATGGTAGTTATGACTCCAGGATTGGAGTGAAAAGGTGTGAAGGTGGTTGGTGGGGCTGATTTGCCATTTAGATCCTCTTTCCATAGCTCGGCGTGTAATTCACAGCTAATCTGTTTATGGAAATGAATTGATTGAATTAGAATGAGTGGGTTGGGAAGGAAACACCTCTCAGTTAAATAGAACTGTTCACGTTCAAAGGTGGGGCTCAGCTCTTAAATAAACAACAGGACCTGCCTTTCCTCAAGGAGGAATGCCTTTAGTCTGCCCTGCCAGGTTCCGCTCCTACAGTTGGGAACCAGACAAACTCTTCTTCCCGGAACTTGCATTCTGGGAAGGGACATAGGCAAGCGGTGTGAAAACACACAATCAGGATAATTCACCCGGCCAGGTGTGCGACAGGAAGGAGAGGGACAGTTCCAGGAAGGGGGCAGGGAGAGCAGTGTGTCTTTACCCGTATGATCAAAGAGTCTGCAGTGACATTTCACCCAAAATCAGAAGCAGAAACAGAAGGTAAACCATGTGGGGACCCACAGCACAGCGACACATGTCAAGGGCAGAGAAGAGATCACTGTATCTAATTTGTGCTTTTACTATAAAAACACTCCAGTTGCTGTGGGTATGATAGACCAGATGAGAGGGAGAAGAAATTATGAAAGAGGAAGTCATTAAACTAATTCCCTCTCATATGGAGTCTTTAAGGCTCACAGGTCAGGATGCTCTGGAGGCAACTTCAAAGTCATACTTGAAACTCCAGAATATGCTAAGGTAGAGTTGGAAAACCGTTGGCAGGTTAGTTTTGGGGATAAATGAAGAGTGGAATAAAATAAAATGGAAGAAATAAAAACAACTGTTGAGAACAAATGCCTGGGAAAGCCCCCAGATGTGAGAGGCACACTGTCGAGCGACCAAGAATGAAGAGCTGGATGGGGGAAAGCAAGCAGGAAAGGAGGAGATGTCGAGAGGACAGCTCGGTGCACGTGGCTTTGCCAGGGTCTTGAGATCATCAAGAGTGTCCAATGTTGTCAAAAGAGCAAGTGCGATGGGGATGGGCGAGAGGCCATTAGTGAGGAGCACCTTTCAAATAGCCAACCCATTGCTGGTCTACGTAGAGTACCAAAGTAGTATGGAGCACCTTTCAAATAGCCAAACCTAGAATTCATAGAATACCACTGTATCATAAATACTAGATGCGTCTAAAGGAGAATGACACAATCCAGCTAGAGGTGTAGTTCAGTGGCTAGAGCATTTGCCTCTTATAAAATCGATCCCTAGCACCACAGATTATTAGAAATCAAAAGAAGCTAAGTCTGGATTTACTCCTAGAATGAGTAGATTACTGAAGTCTAAAAATGAAAAAAAAAAAAAAAAAACAGGTGAGTACAATAGTCCCATCTATTCGTGTCAACAGAGGCCTTCTTGGGAAGGACGCGTGGGCATAGCAAGAGGTCAGTAAGGAGAGAAGAGGTTAGTGTGAGGCTTGGGCACTGTGAGCAGTTGCTAATCTGCACAAGTGGCTCCTAAGGTTGAGAATAATCAGTGTAGGATGGAAGTGCCAGACACACACACACACACACACACACACACGTTAATTTCTCCAGTAAAACTCGAGATACTGAAATTTGAAGAAAGTTCAGGTGCTAAAGAAAGGAAAGGGTTAGGAAAGCTACGTGGGCAAAATAGCCAGCCCTTGAGGGTAGGGTAAAAAAAAAATCAAAAGGAAGTTATAACAATAATCATTCCTTGTAACTCCAGAGGTAGGGCCACTGGGAAGACTGGTGGGCTCATGGGAAAGTGTTGCTCATGTAGAATTAGGATAAAATAACTAAGTGAGACAACTGAAGAAGCTACAAGATGGAGTAGTTAGAAAGGTCAGGAAGGCAGGCTCCAGACTCCAGTTTACAGTAAAGCACTCAACGTGTTTCCAATGACTAGGAAGGAAAAACCAGGTGGAACTGTGGTGCTAAAGATGGTTAAGGAATTGGAGCCAAGTGATTTAATCATGACACAAGTACAGTTTGTGCGAGAAAAGGGACTATTGAGAAAATTTAAGGCCACTCATAACCCAGCTCTCCGAGACAAAGGATACCCAGAGAAATCTCTCCTTCCAGGGAATGGAAACAAAGGCAAAGACCATGGCAGCTCTAGATGGTAACAGCAAAGGATGACTGAGGTGTCAGCCCCAGAGAAGATGTTGATGTGGTTTCCTTAAGGTTCAGGGAACCTTGTGGAAGAGTGGGCAGAAAGAATGTAAGATCCTCAAGATGGGGAAAGGATTGGGAGAGCGGGGTGTAGGGATGGGAACCATGAACTCACAGCTGATGGGCATGCTGACAGTGAGTCTGCAAAAGTCAGGCCCTCTTAACAGTCATCTGTGGAGAGGGAAGGGAACCTCAGGCCTTTGTCACTTGCTGCTGATGTGTTGGCAATCCTCAGAATCTAGGAGAGAGGGAGGCATGCTTGTGTACCCACCGTTGAGACTGCCATGCTCTAATGATGAGTTCCAAACTTAAGATCATACAGATGAACCTGAGTAATCAATGTGGGACACTAAACAAAACCAAACTAATAATAATAAATAATAATAATAATAAATAATGAAGGAGGGGTTGGCTGGTGGGAGGGCCAGAGAGATGTGAAGGACAGAGCGTCCAGAATACAGAGTGCACATATGTGAAAATGTGAAAGAACAGCATACTAATAAAAAAATTAAAATAGGTCTTATCTGCAAGTGACATTCAGTTGATTTGGGTAGGAGGGGCATTCATGCATTATAAAGAATAAATAGTAGCATACAGAAATTGCCAAATGAAAGGATGTAGATAGTGTTCAGAGATCTTGGTCAAAGTCAGTTGTCGTTGGTTTGGAGCTAGTAAAGTCACCAGATGTATAGTTGACACTTGGTGGTTATTTATCAAGGAAATGCAGTCTTCTCTGCCCGCCTGGCTTTGGGGGTCAGGTTCCTAAGTATCTTTGTCTCTCCAGTTTGTGTTTTACTAAAGTGTTGTCAAAGGACCCATAGTTAGAATCTATACAAGTAAGTTTGTTAAAAGCTCTGCCCACATGTTCCTGACCTGTTTTTCTCTCTGGGAAGAAATATTAAAAAAAAAAAAAAATTAGAAGGTGGTCAATGTAGCTTTAACTATAATCAAGAGAGTCAGTGGGTTCTGGGTTTGGATGAGGGATAAAATGGCTCAGTTACTGTTTTTGTCACTTCTCCAGCTTGGAGATGTTTTGCCTCTTCAAACAGAGAAAGCATTGTGTAGAATAAACTTAGAGCATGTTATCTGTAAACCTAAAACTAAAGATTCTTTGCTTTTCATTTTTTGTTTTAAAGTGAGTGAAGCCATGACCTAGAGTTCAGAGCCACCCCGCATCTCTGCATCCCTCCAGAGGTAGACTTACTCATGCACACACTATTTGTGTGCCAAGATGGCAAAACAGACTTGGAGTCTCGTCTCTTATTATCTCCTCAGCAAAAACACCATTGCAGATTAACTAGAAATAATGACCACATGTGAGCATGAGAACAGTTTTAGAGAAGTGCATTTACTGCTTGAGTTGGGATAGTAAGACTTTGGCAAATAACACTGAGGGTTTTTTTTTTAATGAGTTAAAATGTATTTATATAAATGATTATATGAGTTATATAGACAACTGATGCTTCAATATAGTTACATGGCCAATGTCATTGCATAAGCAGTATAGAGCACATGCTAGGGAGTCTTATATTCATTATCTGTCTTATTTAATGTTTGCAATAGAACACACGCATACACACATATATACACACATACATGCACGTACATGCATACACATAGTAGACTTGCCCCAGACGAGTCAGACTTTGACATCCACATTGCTCATGTTGCTCTGGGCTACTGTGCTCTGACTGTTTTCACGTATAGGTTTGTTTTCTAATTTTCCTATCATCTTTTCCTTTTCTTTGGCATTCATGTCTGTGTGTATGTATGTGTGTATATATGTGTGTGTGTATGTATGTGTGTATGTTGATGTGTGCATAATGTATATGTATATATGTATATGTATGAGTGTGTATGTGTATATATGTATGTATGTCTATATGTATATATTTATGTGTGTATGTGTGTGTATGTATGTGTGAGTGTGTATGTATGGATTTATCTGTGTAATATTTATGTGTGTATATATGTGTGTGTTTATGTGTGTGTGTATGTGTGAGTGTATATGTATGGATTTCTGTCTGTATATGCGTGGTATGTGTGTATATGTGTGCATGTATATGTATGAGTGTGTGTATGTGTGTGTATGTGCATGTATGTATCATATGTGTGTATATAAAGAAAATGGAATCAGGACTGGGCACGGTGGCACACACCTTTCATCCCAGCATTCGGGAGACAGAAACAGAAGCAGGTGGATCTCTGTGAATTCAAACTCCAATCTGGTCTACATGGCTAATTCTAGGCTAGTCATGGCTGCACAGTGACTGCACACTGTCTCAAAAACTAAAGAAAGAAAAAAGAAAGGAAGAAAAGAAAAATGTGGTTTCCTAATCTCATGGCAGTAAAAATGAGAGAGTGGAACATGACTTGACATAGAGAGTGTTCTCTGTGATTCAGAGCAAAGAGCTGTAAGGATTTGCATGGGGCAAAACGAGCTCAGGAGATGACCAATAACCAGGGCTGTGAGTGAATGAGCTCCAGGAAGTGAAGTGGGTACTGTTTCGTGGTTCAGAGGGAAAGCCACAGTAAGTGCTTGGCCGATCTCCCTGGACAGTCGTTACTGTGCCATCATCACAGAGGTGGAATGTCATTCAGGTGCAGCTGTGAGGCCACTGACCAGCCACTCTGGTTACAGCAGGCTCCTGGAATTTACTGGGTGGGAACCAGAGTTGCTCCATACAAATTCACCAGTCACACCAGCCAGCTTGCTCGTAGAGGTTCAATGAATATGACACTTTTTGACTATGCAAATGATGCATATTCCTTGGCCAGTGGGACAGCTATTAATCTCCAGAGCTTTGAACAGTAGTCATTTCTATCACAAGCTGACAAATTGAGCATCAAGGTTGGAGTTCAGAGGTAATGACTATCTCATTTATTCAATTGTTGAGCATCTTTTTAGTACTTACCAGATCTCAGGTCAGTGGTCTGGGCATGAGGGATTGAACAGAAAGTAAGATAAAATCTCTGCCCGAAGTAGCTCATATTCCAGTGGGAACAGACAGAAATACACACATACCTTCACTCGTATACACACACTCATCTATGCACATTCACACACATCTAGTAGTAATACATGCTATGAAGGAAAGTAAAATTAGATGCGAAGGATACAGCAATGGGATGGGGAAGAAGGAGAGTGCTGGTTTATATTTGTAGTCAGAAAAGCCTCTCTTTTGAATGAAGACTGGAGAAAAAGAATACACAAGTCCCATGCTCATTTGCTGGAAGAGTATTTCCAGCTAAGGAAATATCAAAACACTAAACAATTGTCAGGAGATTCAATCATCCAGGAGAAAAATGGCTAGAACAGAGTAAAGGAGAAAGTACCAGGCACTCGAGAGAGGGAGATTCTTGTGGGCTTCAGTGAGGACTGTATGTTTTACTCGACATGAAATGAGAAGCCCTTAAGAACATTTGAGCCAGAGACTGTCATGATGTGAGTACAATCCTCAAAAGTCACTACAGCTGCCATGTTGGGAGAAGCAAGACCACGTTTGGCGTTTCTGCAGTTGTCCTGGATGAAATGAGGACAGCGGAGACCCAGATGAGGGTGGAGAGGGAACAGTGAAGTTGCTCAAGTGTAGTTCTGCTCACATTGCGAGGGAATTGGGGAGAGGAAGATCTGCTGAGTAGCCCAAATATTAAAGGAAGGAAAAAAGCCAATGCCAAGGTTTTAATCTGAAGAAAGTGCTACCCTTACCTCAGATAGGGAAGGGTTAAATTTGAGGAGAAATAGCATGAGTTTGGTCTGGCTAGAGACCAAAATTAGGATGAGAGTGGCTTGCATTCTATCTTAAAACCCCTTTTTAAAACTGGAGCCCTTCGTGCAGAGGAGGGTGGGAGTGGGGTGGAGGATGTCTTTGGTATAAGGTTTAGCAGCTGGTAGTGGACTCGAATCCAGAAGTGAACAGATAAGACAGAGCATGTGAAGGTGTGGAAATGTTCCCAAGGAACCCAGGTTGAAGGCTTTGCTGAGCCAGAGCTGCAGGGAACCCCAGGGGAATAGGCTCTTCTTAGAGCACAGTGTGAGAGCAGTTACTGAGGCTTCCAGAAAGAAGTGGGATTGACCTGGCCTTCCAAGAGGGAGGTGAACTTTGGCACAGAGACAGAGGGAGTAGAAACAAGGGAACTGTGTAAGACAGATGAAGGGAGTGGAAGCCTGGAAGAGTTAGTGTCCTAGAAATCCCCGAAACAAAATACAGGCTATTGCCATTGCTCTTGGCTGGCCACCAGAACCTATTGCTGAGAATATCACACAGTTTGATCATGAGACATGGAAAAGTCAAGTTGGCATTAACTGAGAAGCTTCCTTCCTGGTAGCTAGTTTTCTTATTACTGGAAGATGCTATGCCTTGTGAGCTAGAATGATTGGCACAGCAAGACACACCTATAGGTATCCTAGTGGACTGAATGCCATGAGGGCAACCACTGCTTCCTGATTGGATTTGAGACCTGTATCATAGAAACACATGCCTGGTGCTACAAATATGGCCAAAAAACCTATGGTTGGGGAGCTCATAGGACACAGTACTGAAACTTTTACAATTATGTTCCTAAATGGACATAGAATCAAACTGCCCTCTAAATTCCTATCTGTCTACCCATAGATTAATGTGGATCTCAGACCTCATCAAGGAAGATTCTGTGCACTGGATGTCCATTAATGCAGAGATTCCTAAAGGACAGAGAATACGTAGCTGAAGTGCTCATCCATAAACAGGATATCTGTATCACACCCTTCCCCTAAGGCTCAGGAACCATCTCAGAAGAGAGAGCAGAAAGATTATAAGGGCCAGAGGTCAGGGAGGACTGGAGGACAACATCATTCTTTGTACAAGACAAGACCACTGCACTCATAAATTCACAGTGTCTGCAGTTACCTGCACATGACCTGTACAAGAACAATTCAGTCAGCACTTTGGTTTGGAGAAGAAGAGCTTCATAAGCACCAACCCTAGTGACTACTAGTGGCTTCTGGGGGAACAAGAGTCAGGTTTTTTTCCTAAGGGTGTGGCATCTGGTAGATCTGATGCTCCATTCCATGAAAAGCCAACACCTACTAGTATAGGAACAATGCAAATTGGACTCAATGGGATTTTTAGAAAAATGAAGGACGTGGACTTGGAAGCAGTGGTAGACAGTCAATCTTAAAGAAGCAAGGAGGAGGAGTCAGGCTAAATATGATCAAAATACAGTGTATGCACTATAAAATGTTGGAGATTGGTTCTAATGCTTTGATTCAGTTGGAAATCTGCATGTTCAAACACTAAAGGTCCTTGTCCCCAGTTGGTTTTTGATTGATCAACAAAGATGCCAGTGGCTAATGGCTGGGCAAAAGGAGACAGGGCAGAACCTTTAGATTTGCACAGACTAGGAACTGGAAAAAAGGAGACAAAGAATTGCCATGACTCAGGGGAGAAGGATGGGACATAGGAGCTGCAGCTGAGAGAAAGCTTACCAGCCATGTGAGATTTTAGGTAGGTAGCCTCTGGCTACTTCCCTGATTGGGCCTAGGGTGGCAGGCAGAGGATTAGAAGTTTCCAGCCTTTGAGGTAGCCAAGGCATTTTAAGATTAACTGCTGTGTGTGTGTGTGTGTGTGTGTGTGTGTGTGTGTGTGTGTGTGTGTGTTTTCCATTCTTGAATCCAGATAGTTCCTGGGCAGGTGGCTGGAAGTGTGTGCTGGAAGCCAAAATAGTGTAGCACAAATTGTGCGCTACAATGAAATGCTTAGATACTTAATATTACATGTATGCACATGTACATACCAAATCATGTCTAGACTGGAAAGCGAAGTGAGGGCAGGGACTAGATGTATAAATGAGCTAGAAGATCAGGCTGGGTCTATATTATAAAAACCCTCCTTGGCCCAAACCTGGATAGAGTAGTCACGAAGGTATGGAAAAATGATCAAATAACAAGAGCTAAAGTAGCTACAGAAAAATTTTCATAGACAACGTTTTCACTATTGCATCCTTTTTGTCTATGTGAAGGGAAAGTAACTTTTACTGTCATTTTCTTCCACATCTTCTAACCAGAAAACTTAAGCAAGAGAAAGGGTGGCTAGCAGTCTGTGTTCTGTGAACAGGCCCATTTTCTTGGGCCTCAACATCTTTTTTTTTTACATTGTATTTTCTTTTTTTTTTAATTATTTAAATCACATTGTAATTTACTTATTCATACGGGGGTTATAAACACAAAAAGGCAGGATGTGGGGAATGACACTAGAGGATAGGTGTTCAGGGGGAGTACAGATACCATTCAGCACAGGGTATCAGCTGGGTGAGGGTTCATGGGACAGGTCACTATGACTCTGCCTATGATTCACTTGTCCTTATCTAAGTTGGTACTGTCTGCCGAGGCTGCCTATTTATAAGATCTATGACTACTTGGGCTGGTAAATTTCCACAGAAGCTGCCTGTTTACAATAGCTTATAGCCTGCTGTTTCAGTGTTTTTCCACAGAGACCCAAGACTTTGTGTTAGCATGCATGTATGTCAGGCCTATTGCTGATTTTAGGCCTATGGCTGATTTTAGGCCTTCAGTGTATAAACAGGGCTGCCCCTGACATCTCCTCCCTTCTCTAAGTATAGAAGGGCCGTGGTGATTCTAATCTTGTGAAGGCGGGGATAGAGGCCTGACCTCCAATAATTGAAGGGGACCTTGTAATGGCTCCGGTCCTCCTGTCGTTGTCCAGTGAGGCATGATGGCCATACCCATCCTGATGTCTTTTTCCTGGAGAGGGGATACTTTTGACATCAACCCCTATGCAGTCAAGCTTGTCCCTCAGGGAATCCAGAGAGATATTTTTAACTTTTATTTCTATTCCCTTGCAGTGCTTAGCCTCGTAGCCTAAGCAAGAATTCAGATCGCCAGTCAGAGGGGGTTCTGGGTGGCCCCTCTCTGCTTGGTCTAGGGGTGGGGCCTCAACATCTTAACTACGACTTACTAAAGTTCCTTTCAAAGAACATCCCTTTTTTAGTCTTCACTGCACTGGCAAGGGCACCCAGAAGTCTGGGTTTATTGTAATCCCAGGATATACTTTTCACAGGTAAACCTTCCCAGGAAGATGAGGCATTTACGGTAAATAGAAATTCAGAATATGTCATAAGACTGTATATTATATGATTATACACATGTAAAATGTAGTCATAATATTTTTATAATACAGATACAAAGTATATACTGCTTATACGTACATCTTTTTTTTATTAGTGCCAGAGACTGAGCTTAGGGCTTCAGGCATGCTGGACACTGTTATAGCTGCACCTGTATAGTGCTTATATAAATATGATCTTCTATACAATTCTATCAGGCTAGGTAAAGATGGTGAGTTTATGGGCTGGAGAGGTGGCTGGGTGTAGTGGGAAATATTAAAAGAGGCACCATCCCACACTAATGCTGACTTCTCTCTGCCCCAGTGGTCTTGCCGCCTCCGTGGCTAGACCCATGCAGCAACCGCCCATCTCGCAGTTCTCTTGCTGCGGATTCTGTTCACATTCCAGCCCTGGTAAAATCAAAACTCTCAAGGCTGATGATTTATCAGTCAGATTTATATTAGTAAATTCTCAACCCACAAAACGCCCACACAATGAACTCAAAACTCAACTGATATAAACACAAGTACACCCCTAGATGGGGCAAATGCACCCTACTATTATTTAATCATTTAAGAAATCCCCAATACGTATGGCTCCCAGGACTGTGTGGTTCTGGCTCCTCTTCTTCTCCTATAGGTTCCATCTTGTCTCCTCCTTTCCCTCCCTTCTTCTCTCCTCTCTGTCTCTCTGTCCTCATCTCTAAAATTCTCAGCCCACCTTACTCTTGCACTGCCCAATCACAGGCTCTCACCTTATCTTGTGCCTGCCCTCACCTGCATATAGACAGCAATCCACAGTGGGTAGGTAAGAGCACTGACTGCTCTTGCAGAGGGCCCAGGTTCGGGTCCGGCACCTAGATCAAATGGTTAACAATTACCTGTAGCTCCATTTCCTGGGGATCTGATGCTCTCTGGCCTCTGAGCTGGTCTTTGAGCGTACTTGCATGTGTATAACACACATAAACTCATGCAGGTACACATACAAATAAACAAAGACAATAAAATCACTTTTTAAAAAGATACATCAGGGTTGCACTTTTATATTGTGTTGTTCAGAGTAGAGTATATCGTTGATTTGGTACTCACCTGTTTTTTCAGGTTGCATAGACAATAACCTTGGTCTACTAAGCTTATCATAGCTTGAGGGAATATATTAATTTATCGAGGTGTGTAAATCTAATCTCTATGTTCAGCATTATTCTGTTTCCAAATGACAATTTTTTTGTTATTTACATTAAAAAATAAATCATTAATGAAAAACACCCTAATCAAACTCCTTTGATTTACAGCTTCTGGATGATTGGCCAGGATATGATTTGGATTTATTCACGTACCCACAGCACTATTATGGTGATTTGGAGTGTGTACTCATCCCCCACGGCATCATAGTGGACAGGTGAGTGAGTGAGTCCTGAATCCTATCTTGGCAGTTCACTGGGGCAGCCCCCTCTCGTGTGACTCTTCAATTCCATTAAGGACTCTCTTTCTAGTGGTTGGGAGAACTTCTATAGGGTAGCAAATTTCAACTCAAGGAGCATGTGCGTTCATGGAATTGTGGATGTTGGCAATTACTCGGAAAGATTGGTAAGGATATACAGATGTAAGCTATTATAAATAACACACACTCCCCAAAGCAATGTCCTATACAAACCATGGCAATAAGGACGAGAAAGTACAGCTTTCCACACAGACACCTTTCTCATGGCTTTTCACAGACTTTCGATTTAACCAGGAAGAGTTAGGAGGTGAACAGCACCTCTCCAGGACACACTCTTACAACCCTCACTTTCCCTGAAACTTCCATTTCCTTTGGAACAAACAGTGTGTCAGGTCGGCCAGTCAGCGTGTGTATGATGGTATCTGTCAGTGATAATGTTTTAAGAATAAGAGAATGCAGCTTCGAACCATCTGTGGAAAGCACAGATATTTCCTCTCTCATTCTAGGTTGTTCACTTCTAGTCTTAGACACATCAGCTTACTCTTGGGTTTCTAAACGCCACCTGTGAGTCACTACCATGGATTTGGATTTGTAGGTGTAGCCCTTGAGCAGAGCCACCTCAGTACCTAGACCATGTGCCCACTCCTGTACCAGAACTGAATAAGTAAATCTTCACACGTGCATGGAAGACAAGCTTCCTCGTATTTACAGTGTAAAGTCTGGGATTCAGGACTCTTCAGAAGTCTAGAACTCAGAGAGAGGAAGACAGTGTGGAGTGAAAAATTGGGGTCCTCAGGCTAACTCTTCAACAGAACTTCTATCTCTTCTGGGTTTTTTAATTTCTTATATTCTTTTTTATTGAAGATTTATTTACTTTACATCCCAATAGAAGATTCCCCTCCCTCCTCTCCTCTCGGCTCCTCTCCTCTCCCCCCATTCACCCTTCCTCCTCAGAAATGGAGAGGTCTCCCATGGATATCAGCCTGCCTTGGTATATCAAGTTGCAGTAGGACTAGGCAAATCTTCTACTGAGGCTAGACAAGGCAGCCCAGTTAGGGGAAAGAGAGCCCAAAGGCATTCAATGTAGTCAGAGATTTTTAAAATTTTGATTTCTTTCAAAAGCACAGAGATATTATAAGAATATATTTTGTTTTAATCCCAGGTGTGGGATATGGGGCTGCTTCAGATTGTCCATAGCAGCTGATTATGACTTGCCTCATGCTCTAGTAGGGGCATGATTTTACCAGTGGCAGATAATTTGTGTGATGTCTGGAATTCTGGGGACCTTTCAGAGGGTATGTAAATCTAAGAACCCAAGAAGTGGGGTGGGTTGTTAGTTGATTGAGGTTTATTAAGTTAGCCATGTGATAAAAAGAAACAGCAAGAAAAAATTAGACAGCCTGAGGGTGAAGATGAAATGTGCCCGAGAAACTCAACGCCCCAATCAGCAGGAAGTAGTCTAATGATAAGGCTGCACCGTTTCTCCTCTATCCTTTTTTATTTCCTATTTAGCATTAAGGGAATGAAAAGGTAGAAAAGGGGTGGAGAAGGGTAGAAGGAAAAATAACCCACAAAGTAGCTAATGCCAGCTACAGAAGACCCAGCTACACAACTCTTACATATGTGCAGAGGGCCTAAGTCCGTTCCATGCATGCTTTCTGGTTGACAGTTCAGTCTTTATGAGCCTCCAAGGACCGAGGCTAGTTGACTCTGTAGGGTTTGTGTCATTGACCCCCTCTGGCTCCTACAATCCTTCCTTGCCCTCTTCCACAGGATTCCTCAAGCTCCACTTAATGTTTGGCTGTGGGTCTCTGCATCTGTTCCCATCAGTTGTTGAGTGAAACTTCTATGATAACAGTTATGCTAGGCTGCTGTCTGCAAGTATAGCAGAATGTTATTAATAGTGTCAGGGGTTGCCGGGCGGTGGTGGTGCACGCCTTTAGTCCCAGCACTTAGGAGGCAGAGGCAGGCGGATTTCTGAGTTCCAGGCCAGCCTGGTCTACAGAGTGAGTTCCAGGACAGCCCGAGCTACACAGAGAAACTCTGTCTCGAAAAAAACCAAAAAAAAAAAAAAAAAAAAAAAAAAAATAGTGTCAGGGGTGGGCTCCCTCTCATGGCATGAGTCTCAAGTGGGGCCCGTTATTGGTTTGCCCTCCTCTCAAATTTTGCTCCATCATTTATCTCTGCACATCTTATAGGCAGGACAAATTGTGGGTCAAAGATTTTGTGGCTGGGTTGGTGTTCCAGTCCCTCCATTGGATGTCTTGCCTGGTTACAGGAGATGGCCGGTTCGAGCTCCACATTCCCCATTGCTAGGAGTCTTAGATACAGTCACATACCCGCACCCCACCATTCCAGTTCTTCCCAGTACTCTCTTCCTCCATCCTCCCTGCACCTCATCCCCTTCCTCCCTTATTCTTGTGAGGTTAAATTAGCCCTATGAACTAAGTCCTTAAAGGAAAAGAAAGTTCAAAAACAACACTCACAGGACACTTTTCCAAGTATTGTCTTTCCAACTGTCACTGTCAGTAGGAAAATGGATTTTTCATTCATACAAATTCCAGATTATATAATATTTCTATTGCCTGAGACTTGTGTGTTGTTTATCATCTCCATCCATAGTGTATCACAAAAATAAGTTCTAGTTTGGAGTTTATCATGGAAGAAGATGGATTTCCCATGACAAGCACATTTGATCCTTAAAAGGGATAGAAATTCCATCCAATACATTGGGAAATTTTGCAGTTTTCCAAAGTGCAAAATCTCATTAGCGTTTTACAGATTGGGGATTTTTGCCCCCTAAAATTGTAATAAAGGCTCTTGACTTAAACAATTATGTCAACTTTATCTGTGCAAAAAGAAACTTCATTTATTCACTTTCCATACATCTCATAAGCAATTTCCCTTAATAACAGTTTGGGAAGCCCTGTGTATAAACGAATTCTTGCTTTTCTCACTTGAATTTTATAATTTTAGTTAATTGTGTCCTGATTGAAAGCATAACCAAGTCTGGGTAAAAGGATCCTAGCCCTTTCCTGTACAGTGGTACTGCCTAGTGAACAAGTTAGAGTGTGTCTTGTTATCCTTTATGTTTAGCATTCCTCCATAAGTGGTCCAGGAGGGGGCCTAGGAATTCAGCCCTCAGCTTTAAAACAAACATTACACCTACTGTACATGGGGAATGATTCTATGACTTCAGTACATTTTTATGCTTAGACCCATCTCCACAATTCTGTCTTAGAATTTCATTAATCTACTGACAGGAAGTTACTAGTCAGGTTTCTTTCCTTGGAAATTTCTCTTGATGTGTCATGGAAATTAAGTCATAACACATCTAATCATTGGTCCAGCAGCCAGTGAACCTTTGAACTTCTGATTTGGATTTGTAAACAGTACAGGTACAGTTCTTAGTATGGATATATCTTTTTGTTTCTCCTAGATTAAGCCCTTGGGGTGAAATGCTGGGCTTCCTGGTGAGTTTCAACAACTGTAGGTTGTTTTCCAAAGTGGCTGTGAAGTTTCCCAGCCTCACTGGTAGTTCAGCAGGACTCTATTGTCTTCACACATTTGCTGACATTTAGTATTGTCTGTCCTTTGGGTCAAAGTCATTCTAGTATATGTATGATGATATCTCCCTGTGATTTAAACTTATACTTCCTGAATCATTAGTGTGCTTATCAGCTACTCGCATTCTTTTCCTATGGGGGTAAAAAGTCCAAGCCGTTTGCCATTTTTTTTATTTGGTTGTTTGTCTTCTTGTTGAGTCATAAAAGGGTTAAATATATATACAACTATAATTATAATCACATATATTGTGTAAATATAATCATTTGAATTATCTAAATGCATAAGCCAGGCAGTGGTGATGGATGCCTTTAATTCCAGCAGATCCAGAGAGATCTTTGTGAGTTCAAGGATGACCTGGTTTACAAAGTGAGTTCTAAGACAGCCAGGGCTATACAGTAAAAACGTGTCTTGGAAAACCCATACACACAGAGACACACATACACATACACACACACATATATATGATATATATTAGATAGTAGATATATATAACTTATATATTAGATACGAATCCTTTATCAGATTACGATTTTCATATATATTTCCAGTTTTGTCGTTCTCATTGGAGTATTTTGAGAATGTATATTCTGTTGTTTGGTAGAGTGTTCTACAAATATCAGTTAGGTCCAGTTTATTGATGGATTGTACAACTTTATCCTTTTTCCTAACTGTTTTCCTAACTGCTGGATCTGCCCATGCCTGGTAGAGAGAGTGTGGGAGGGAGTCTCTAAGTGCAGTGATGTCTCTTTCCTCTTGCTGTTCTGTCAGTCTTCGCGGACATCCCTAGGGAACCAGACGCTAGGATAGCCAAGCTTTCTTCCAGAGCTGACAGAGATCACTGACTCTGATGTCACATCCTGGTTTCTTCATCGTACTTTTCATTGGCACAAGCATGATGTGTCCTTCTTGGTCCTTCCACTTTAATCTGAGTCTTTATGTTTAACCTGGGATTTGCGGGGAGGGGTTGGGGCAGATGTGCAATTGGTAAAGTGATGCAGACCTGAGTTTGATCCCAGAACCAAGGTGAGAAAACTGATGAGGTGACCTGGGCCTGTAATCCCAGCTCTGCGGAGACCAACAGGCAGATCCTGGGCTGGCAGGACAGCCAGATTATCCTAATTGCTAAGCTCCAAGTCCCACTGAGAACCTGTCTCAAAAATATAATGGACAGTTCCCAAAAAGGGATACCCTAAGTTGACTTTTGGCCTTCATGTGTACATGAACTTCCATATATATGCATGTAAATACCCCCCCACATACACATGCACATCCATGTATACACACACATATGTGATCATACACACTCATATACACACACACCCAAATACACACCATGGTATGTATGTATGTATATATGTGTATATATGTATGTATCTATGTACACATGTGCACATACACTAAATAAATAAATAAATGTAATGAAAAATTTATGAATTCAATGCATCTTTGTAAAAGCATGCCAGATATTCTGATATGCAATCTTTGGGTGATCGTATTTAGACAAATACTACCTGAAAACACAGCTAACACTCTATTTGTGCAGATATATGAACACTTAGAAAGTGTTTAAATAAATATGAATATATAGAGTATATAGAATCCATGTTATATATGTAGAATATAGACATGATAAAATTATATATAAATACATAATTCAGTTTGTCTATTTTAATCAAATCCAATTTCGAATGCTCACAGGGATTTTCTTTCTAAGGTACACTTTTGAGATCCTGCCTCTATTCAAGGTTTTGGTTTTGTGTGGGGAGTAGTATACACTTGTACCTATAGAATGAGTCAAACGCTGTGAAGATAGTGCCAGGGTGCAGGCAGAGACAGGCCATTGCTGTTCACTGACTCCAAGGAACATGCTCCACATTGGATTCCACACTGTATGGCTACCTCTTCCCGTTGTACTGTGGTGTGCTGCCTTTGTTTTTGTTTTTAAGTTACTCTGAACTTGACTTTTCTTCCAAGGGGAATACATCACTCTCTATCTTATAATTTCTGTTGCTTTGATAAAACACCAGAACCAAAAGCAACTTGGAGAGGAAAGGATTTATTTCATCTTACAGTTTTAAGTAACAACAGTCCATCACTGGGGGAAACCAGGACAGAAACTCAAGCAAGGTGGGAACTCGGAGGCAGGAACTGAAGCAGAAGCTGTAGAGGAAGGCTTGCTTTCTTATACAACCCAGGACAATCTATCCAAAGGAAGGCCCCACCCACAGTGACTGGGGTCCTCCTACATCAGTCATTAATCAAGACCGTACCCCACAGACTTCCTCACAAGCAAATCTTATGGGGGCATCATCTCAATGTCCTCTTCCCACACAGATCTAGTTATCAAGCTGACAAAAAAGAAACAACAACAAAAAAAATCAGCTTTCTATTTCCTCTTTCTTTGCTATAAAATGAGACTTTCACTAAATACCATCAAAACGTTTTAAAGTTTAACAATAGGTGCTGTAATGATAAAATAATAAATATTATATACGATCTCTAACTGTTTATGACATACAGGAGCTATGAATGCTATGAAGTATGTTATCCACACTTTGGTTCCACTTTAACAGAACTTTTCTAACTGAAGCATTCTGTTTTCCAAGCTTCTCTCCATGTTCACTCAAATGGTCTAATCTGTATAGAACATTGTGTGTTCATTCGTTGTACATTAATGTATCTTTTATTTCTTACTTCTTTCAGAATCGAGCGGCTGGCTAAGGATATAATGAAAGACATAGGCTACCATGATATTCTGGTCCTGTGTGTACTGAAAGGAGGTTACAAGTTCTGTGCTGATCTTGTAGAACACCTCAAGAACATCAGCCGAAATTCAGATCGATTTGTCTCTATGAAGGTTGACTTCATCAGGCTAAAAAGTTACAAGGTAAGTTGTTATGTGTTCCACTGTTATTGCATAATTATCAGATCTCACAATTCTCAACACTAAAGTGAAAACGAAGAGTGTAGTTTTTGTTGTTGTCAGTGTTTTTTAAAAATGGAGTTTCTCTGTGTAATTCTGGCTGTCTTGGAATTTACTCTGTAATCCAGGCTGGCCTTGAACTCAGAGATCTGCCTGCCTTTGCCTCCTGAGTGCTGAGACTAAAGCCATGCTCCACCATCCCCAGCTTAAGTGTATTTTTTAATGAGCAAGAATATAACAATTATAAGAATTTAGATAATATGCTTCTATTTTCACATGTAAGGAAACAGACTCTTCGGGAATGATTTCTGCATTTGTTCATATGAGTGAAACTGATGAGTGTCATCGGTGTGGAGAGAGGGTGATGTGCTTTGTGCTGAGTGTTAATCCTGGTCCTGGAGTCCTGTGGGAGGGAGTCCCAGCCAGTGGGGAAACCTGGTTCTCTGCTGTCATGACCTGAGGGGGGAAGGAAAGCCTGGAGCAGACATCAGTGTGAGGAGAGCAGGCCAGGATCTTCCCCAGAAACCCTTTCACAAGCCTATGATGGTTCCTGGTCGCCTCTCAATGAAATTGATCCCAGTGGGTTTCCAAACACATTCTTCAGTTAATCTTCTCTTTTCACCATATTGTTAACTTATGTGATATTTCTTATTTAATGGCCAATTAATTCAAAACTAGGGTACTGTTCATTAAGAAACTCCATTGGTCAAAACCATGATGGTATTTTCATTCACCAAACTACCTTAGTACATTTGAGTTCTCTGGTCAGGCTCAGTCGGCTTCCTGTGGTTACATACCCACACCAGCACAAATTTAATGGCAGAAAGCAACACGGGTTTATTTATGGACACTTTCTGGGTTAGAAATCTGAATGTGTTTATAGCTAGCTCTCAATCTTTTCTAGCTGGATTTTGATCAGCTGAGGTTCAGGATCCATTTCCAAGAACTCCAACTGTGGTTGTAAGTCAGTTCCCCTGTCCTTACTGCAGGACTTGACTTCCATTCCTCCTGCCCTCAAGTCTTCATTCAACGCAGGGGCTCTTCCAAGGCCAGTTCACACTGAAGTTGTAGTTTCTTTCACACCAGACAGGAGGCTGTCCATTCAGCAAGGACCTTACTCTCCTAATCACTGAGGTGGTTAGGTCTTGTTCACCCCGTTAGCTGACTAGGCGTATCATCTGGGGAGAGAATTCTGACCACATTGTCAAGTTCCATTCAGACTCAAGTGAGGAGGATTGTTCAGGACTTGTGTACCAGGAATGTTGCTTATGTCAGTTAAGGTCATTAGTGCTATGATAAAACACCATGACCAGAAGCAACTAGGAGAGGAAAGCGTTTATTTCACCTCACAACTCTGTGTCACTGAGGGAAATCAGGGCAGGAACTCAGGAAGGAACTCGGAAGTAGGAATTTAAGCAGAGCTGTGGAAGAATGCTGCTGACTGGCTTGCTGGATGTGGCAGTGATGGGCATGGCACTGCCCACGGTGAGCTGGAGTCACCCACTGTCAGTCACCAATCAAAAACAAACAAACAAAACCAAAAAAACCGCATTAACAGATTGGCCTACAGAAAGGCATTTTTCTGAGTAGAGTGTCTCTCTTCCAAGTTGGCTCTAGATTGACATAAAGATAGCCATCGAAACCATCTTGAGGATATGCTTGGAATTCTGCCAACAGTTTTCATGTGACACTTTTCCAGTTGCCTCAGGTCTAGGGCAGCTGCAGTTGGTTTATTATTTCTTAAGATGTGTCTTCAGGGCTCCTGAACCTCACAGGATCTACTGGAGATGCTGTTTCCATGTGGGTAACCTCGCCTGGTTCAGTGTTTTCTCTCTCTGTGTGTGTCTCTCTCTCTCTGATTTATTTATGTGTTTTATGTAAGTACACTGTTACTGTCCTCAGACACACCAGAAGAGGGCATCAGATCCCATTACAGATAGTTGTGAGCCACCATGTGTTTGCTGGGAATTGAACTCACGGCCTCTGGAAGAGCAGTCAATGCTCTTAACTGCTGAGTCATCTCTCCATCCCTCTGTATTCTTTTGAAAACTTCCTTTTCTTTCCCCTTTCCTTTTACCTTGGGTTAAGTAGCTTTCTTTCCATCTTAACAAGATTTTCCTCATTCACTTGGCCTGGTCTTTATGAACTGTTCTAGCACATTAAAAAAAAAAATCCTTTCTAAAATTTTTTAAGAGGAAAAGTGTGGTTTACTGAGGTTCAATTTATATGCAGAAACATTCGTCCCTTTTAATTTACTAGGTTTCAACACCTCTCTCCTTATAAGAGTCTACAATTCACATGGTTCCTTTTGCTCTCTGTACTAACCCTGTCTCCCAAACCCTGGGGCCTGGGAACTACTGCTGTGTCCCCTCTTCTGAGAGTTCTCTCCCAGCCCCTTTCATCCATGCTAACAGTCTACGCCTAACGGTCTGCCTCTTTAAAAATTATTTTTTCAGAAGTAGTCAAAAATTCCTTGATTTTCTCCATTATCTTATTGTTTTGGTTTACATCAATAAGTGCATTTATGGTCTTTGTTTCCATTTTCTGGTTTGCCTTTTTTCCTGGTTTCATAAGATGGAGATTTAGTTTATTGGTTTGGGATTTGTCTTGCTGTCCACTATAAGCACGTAATGATGTAAGGTCTCCCTGAAGAATATTTTTAGCTGCATCTTGTAGATTTTGAAATGCTGCATTGACATTCAAACTTTTTTTCTGGTTATGGTTGTGACTTCCTCTTTCTTTTTCCTTTACTACTTTAATTTTCTCTTCTTGAAATGAACCGCAGGATGGCCTGGAAGTCCAGCTCTTCCTGCTTCCACTCTTCAGCATGCCCTATTATCTCTGTGCGTGCCACTGTGACCAGCAGGACTTTCAATTTCATTTGTTGGTCCTTTTTTGTTTAATTTTTAATCTCTTACAGGAGGTTTCTAGTGACTTCTCTGTTATTTCTGGCTTAATTCTGCTGCAGAGATGGTACTTTGTAAGAGTTCTGCCCTTTTGGGTTTTCCAAGGTGTCGTCCAACAACATTGTACTTCACTCCATGTTCAACTGTGCTGTGCTTTTTCTAACACGTTGGAGCCTTTTCAAGAGCTAGTTCTTTCAACATCCCCATGCCAGCCTCTCACCTAGAGGTAGGTGTACATTCTAACACTTAAATGCTGCGCTAACCCACGCTTCTATGCCACCAGGACAGGGAAAATGTATTTATTTCTTAAACAGAGGCACTGTGCTCATTAGCACTGCATCTAGGCAGATCATTTTAAATCGCCATGGTATTTACTGGGGGTGGGGATGCTGCAGCTCTTACCCAGGGCTCCCAGGGAGGAGGGAGGCAGCAAGTGACATCATCTTCAGTCTCACTCATTGTGTGTCTTGGTTGCCAGCCTGCACCTGCAGTCCTTTCAAGCCCAATTGTGACGACTCTGCTCTTCTAAGCCAAATATGTATCCTCTCGTCTGTCACCCAGGTAACACAGATCATCTCCCGAGAAATTACCTCATGTAACAGTCTTCTTGCTCACTCAGGCAGGACATCCCTCTAATTACATAGCATCCAAAATAGATGGGAAACCCATAGTCACTGTCTGGCCTATGGCATGAGCAATTCTCCACCCATGGCACATACACTGCCCCTGTTCAGAGATGCCTTAGTTGCTAGGTCAGTTGCTGGAACTGGTCATCCCTTTACAAAACGGAGCTCTTTCAGCATACCTGGGGGCAGAGGCCAATAAAAAGCAAAGCAAACAAAACAAACCCTGTCAATGGGAAGAGCGGACCAGCTCACTTTCCTGAGAGCATCTGTGCTTCTTCATTCCTGCACACCTATTCACGCGGTCACACATCTGGAAAACATCTCTGTGATAACTTGCTTCTGACACGTACTCTCACAGCTCACGCTTGGATGTTAGTCTGGGAGGCTGTGGACCCTTGCTTGGAAAAGTAAGCCACTGGGGTAGAGGTCGCAGTTTGAAGATTGTAGTCTGGGGCTAGCTCCTGACTTGCTCTCTCTGCTACCTGGTTTGCTGTGTGAGAGCAGCCAATACCACATGTTCCAGCTGATCTGCTCCTCTGTGCCTTGGGGACTGAAACCATGAGCCAAAATACATCTGTCCTCCTATGTTTCTGTCTGGTATTGCAGTCATAAGGATGACAAACCCCCACTGGGTTGATCTCTCTGAAAATGCTCTCATCGTATCCTCCCAAAGAAGACTCTCTTAGGTGATTCTAAATCCTGGTAAGATGAAAATCAGGACCAACCATCACACCTTCTATCCTGGTATCTGATGTAAACTAGGATAAACTGTGTGTGACACTGAATGACAGTGACGATTCTGTACCCTTGCCTTTCTCCCCATTCAGAGCCCTGGGAAGGAGCCATTTCCACTAGCATCCTAGGAAAACAGTGATATTATTCTGAGGAGAACAGGAAGAGAGTTTGTTTCTCTCAGAGGTTGTATCTTACCTTGTCCCAGCCTCCATAGGTTATGTCAAGGGTACTCTGCCCCTGGCTGTCTCCTTAGACCTCCCTGTGGGACAGATTAAACGTCTCAGGGCTCTAGGCTGTCTGACTGGTCTTTGTTCTTATGTTAAACTTTACAGAGACCTGAAGTGAATTTGCATGAACAGTAACAATCCGGAGACTGATTGCTTAGAAATTAGCATGAGACTGGTGTATTATAGGCATGTTGAATATTCCTGTTCTTTAATGGAAGGAGGGGCCCCAACAACCTGAACCCTCCTTCCTCCCTCCCTTCAGCTCTTCCATTTCGCTCCCATCCTTCCTCTGTCTATCAACCGATTCTCAGTCAGCACTAGCTAGTAGTCATATCTCATTTAACCCTTTCTGAAATCCCGCTAAGGGTCTCTCCCTTCTTTCATGCAGGGGTCGGTTAAGTCATGGAATGCCACACAAGCCAGCAAACAGTAGAAACAGTGTTATAATCTAACCCCGACTGTCTCTCAAGCCTCTGTCCATTGTAGAATGGCAACATTTCTCACAGAATCCCCAGGGTTTCCCCAGAAAACCTCACTGTTTTGTAAGATATTGATTATCTTTTCTTCTTAAAACACACACAAGAGAAATAAGAAGTTTGCGTGTATAAGTATCATCATTATGTAACAATTTGCTTCTCAGAAGCAATCAAATCTGAAAATCTTGGTTGAAAGAAAAGAAATTGCATGTATGTATGTCGTCCCATACGCAACACATGTGGCTGTGCTCAGTAGCTCCAACTGTAATATTGACAAATTTATGTTACTCTTCAGGGTTTTATTTTTATTTATTTATTTTTTTAGTGAGAAATGAAACCTTTCCTAAGAGTTCTCTTGCCTGTGGGCAAGCACTCAGCCACCAGAATTCAAAGGCACACTATGTCTTGCAGCCATTTATTTTCTTCTACTGCTTCATATAGTTAAAAGCTTAAAGTATTTTCTTTTTCTTAGACTTAACGTGTGTGCATTCACAGGGAGAATTTGACTCTGGCAATTTTCTGGAATACTGTGAATAACTTAGAAGTCCTCCTCTTAAAGCCTTAACAGCGCTAGGAGAAATGAAGAGGATTTGTGTGCTTAGTGGTGCTCTCGTAACAGCTAGGCATATTCAGGGGCCAGCATGACGTCAGAATGTTAAACCGCGTCAGAAGCGAGACTGGAGTGGAAGGCTGGAGTGGAAGGCCATCCGTTTTGGCAGGCTGGTTTTAACACTCATGCAGAGGCAGATGCAAGTCTTGTATTCAGATAAAATCGGAAGCTGGATGAGACATCCCACCCCACCCCACCCCACCCTTGCTAGTAATCCAGTGTCCCCAGAGCAGCCTTCCTGTCCTTCATGAAGAGTTCAACTTCTAGTAACGGAGAACCAAAAAGCTAGTTTATTTGTCTATTACTGCAGGAGAGTGAAGTCTTTCCTGCATAGTATGTTGGTGTGTGTGGTGCTAGGGATCAAACCTCGGTTCTCACAAATGTTAGGCAAGCACTCTAGCACACAGTCAGCCTCTTGTGAGATTTTTTTTAAACACAAATCTGCACAGCACAGCTTGAAATTGTATCGGAATTCACCCCTGGAGTCCCAAATCCCAGAACTTCATTCTAAGACCTGGGTTTTAAACTTGATCTCCGTACTGTGATGTCTTCATGGTGCCTGATAAAAGCCAGTTCAAATCCTGTCTGCAGGGAGTACCCCATTTGAGGGAGGAGTCATTCCTAAAATAAACTCTCATTTAATCTCAATGCATGAGGGTGGAAGCCTTTCGTGGTATCTGCTGTTAGGACTTATGGCGGACAAATAGACTTGCGAGTATCTGCAGGCGTGTGTTGTTGGGCACCATGATGGATTTTCAGCCAACCAGCTTTTTCGCACGAGGATGTGGTATTCGTCAAAATTTTCTATTTTCTTCTTAATGTCCTAATTTAAACATTCATCAGCTTACATATAAACCAGTGTGAGGATGTGATACTCCAGCAGGTTGCTTTTTCACCAATTTGGTTAGCTTACCTGTGAGCACAGAAAATATTAAAGCTTCAAGACTTTACAGCTCAAGAATGGATGCTGTTTTCAACAGGCTGGAGTCCCCCACATCTGCACACCTCCCACGCATCCGCAGGCCTCCCTTCCCACCAGGTCTTTGAATGTGCTGTGCTTTGTATTAATTCACGATTCTTGTGTGAAGGCACCACAAGAAGAAGAAAAAATGGGAGGTAAGACACAACCCAGAATGTAACCAGAGTCAGTCTGTGAGATTAACCACGCAGGGGTGTAAGCCCCTGGGATGCTGGCAGCAGTATTAAAGAAGAACATTGAAGCTAAGACTGGTCACAGACCTGTTCCCAGGGAGTAGAGAAATACTAACATCTGTTTTGTGTTGTTTGTTTTGTTTTGTTTTGTTTGTTTTGTTTTGTTTCCCACTCTTGTTGTGACAGGTAAGAACAAAAATAAGTCCTTGGCAATCCATGCTGGTAAGCAATGGCAGGCTGGATAAACCAGAGCCAACATCCTAGTATCTATCTCACTTTGTGCTATACCAGGCCCCTTGCTGAACTAACTGGCTTTGTTCCTTTCTTTTATTGAGAGTCTATTAGTTGTACAAAATCAATGGTTTCAATATGACATTTTCTACCTATATAATGTACTTTATTCATTCTGTTTCTCTCTGTGTGTCTCTCTGCATGGCTGTCTGTTATTTCTCTTACACACTGGCGCACACATGTGCATGTGGACATACACAACACACACACACCTCAGGTAGAATGCTGAACTAAATTCTTCCTTTTCTTTTGGCAGTGGGAAATTTGTCCTTCCTAGAGGCTCATCTTGGGCTCAGGGGAAACAAGATTTCAGTACTTTAAAGAGTCTCTTCTCTGCAGAGGCTTCCCTGGCTCTTAAAGATGAATGTTGGATCAGATCAAAGTAGTGATTGTGTAGGTACACACAAGCAACACACAACACACACACACACCACACACACACACACACACAACACACACACACACACAGGCAGGTAAAGGCTTATAGATTGAAGAAATAAACCTAAAGCAAAAAGGGTCGATGAGAGACACAGAAAAAAAAAGATCTAAAACATTTTATTAAATCTAAAGCATCATGGCTGTAAACTACACTTCTCTCTACGTTACATCAAGAAGAAAAATAAGGATACTACTAATTAATCAATGTAGATTGTTGGAAGACATCCTGATTTTAGAGATAGTGAGATGTGAATGAATTATGCAACCTGGAATTGATTTCTTTCTTTCTTTTCTTTCTTTCTTTCTTTCTTTCTTTCTTTCTTTCTTTCTTTCTTTCTTCTCTTCTTTCTCTTTCCTTAGTTTTTTGTTTTTTTTTTTTTGTTTTGTTTTGTTTGTTTTGTTTGTTTTTTTGTTTTTCGAGACAGGTTTCTCTGTGTAGCCCTGGCTGTCCTGGAACTCACTCTGTAGACCAGGCTGGCCTGGAACTCAGAAATCCGCCTGCCTCTGCCTCCCAAGTGCTGGGATTAAAGGCGTGCGCCACTGCCCAGCTGGAATTGATTTCTTAAATATGACAGTTCTCTCCCATCACTTCAGCAACATCATATGCAAGTATTTGACTAGCTGAAATATTCTGAAGAACATTATCTTTACTCTCTGATTCTGCTCAAATCCTGGGTCCGGTAACAGTGCTCTAAGATCTATCGATAAAGAATAAACCATGGATAGGCCTAGCTTTACTCAATCCACCTTAAAATTGATAGAAGGAGCTGTGAGGCCAGCGCAACATCTTGCCTTTGGCCTGAGGCTGAGCAGTGGACAAGCTCAGGCACATCCTGAGGCCCTTAGTTAGGACTGCCTACTGGTTTCTGTAACTTCTGATTCTTTTGTGTTGTTCCAAGACTTTTAAATGTACACATGTGTTTTATCTCCGTGTGTGTGTGTGTGTGTGTGTGTGTGTGTGTGTGTCCAACATGTGCCTAGTTCCTATAGAGACCAGTACAAGGTGTTAGATTCCCTGGAACTGGAGTGACAAATGGTTATGAGCTACTATTTGAGTGCTGGGAATAAAACCTGGGTCCTCTGGAAAAGCAGCTCTTAACTGGAAAGGCTAGTGCTCTTAACTGCTGAGCTATCTCTTCGGGTCCTGATCTGTGGGGCATGCGATGTGTTTACTCCTGGACTTCAACATGCATGTCTGAAGAACCTTCAGTGCAGCACATACCTTGGCCTGAGGCCATCAGTATTTCTGTTGGCAAGACTACTTGAGATTTCCATCCAGTCAAAGGTTTTTGTTGATTTTCTTTAAAACAAAACCCCAATCTGTATAGTATGTGTTAGTTTTAACAGTTAAGATTATTGCTCCTTACTCTCTTTTAGTAAATACTAGAGGGTTTTATTAATGTACACTCTTTTTAGAAGACTTTTTGTGACCTTTTTATTTATTGTGTGTGTGTTGTATGTGTGTGTAAGTCAGAGGACAGGCAGCAAGAGTTACTTCTCCCACCATGTGGGTCCTGGGAATTGAATCCAGGCCTTCAGGCTTGTCAACAGGCACTTTTACTGTCAGAGCCATCTTGATAGCTCTATTAATGTGCTTTTCACATTCAAATTTAGTTTTCTGTAGAAATATTTGTTAGAGTTTGACTTCCCTGATGAAAATCAAAAGGTGAGACAGCAAATAAAAGAATAATGTAGGAAGGGTTACTGAATTATATATACAGGAAACCCCTCTGAGGATAGAGTTATACCTACCTAACTCAGGAAATGGAAGCTGGTCACTGCAGTCAAGTGGAACCCAGGGAATTAGAAGACATGGCTTTGGAGAGGCTCATTGTGCTGTAGAAACTATCTGGACCCGGGCCATAGTCCTGGAAGTAGGCAGGCATAGCTCTCAGCTTAAGTTAGAGGATTACTACATACCAAACCCAGTTCACAAGTATTTCTGGGTGACTTCAGTTCTGAGTATAAGTATGTGTTACCTTATTAAACCTTCATAGGTCACACACACTCACACACACACACGCACACTCACATGCACACACACACACAGTCAGGGACACTTGGTTCTTTTGCAGGAGATGCTGTTGAGGTCGGTTGGAGCAGTTGTATTCCCAAGGACTTAACTTGTGGAAAGTGGAATTCCCCTCATTCGAGACCCACAACTTGTCATCATAACTCAGCTTCCTCTTGGAGCTGTGGAAGAGGTCCAACCCCTGAGACATAGGCAGACATGAGAGGGACGCTCTGTCCTCTCTTAGGTGTGCTGAGTGAACTTGAAGCAAGGAACATGGATGTAGGAGACAGAACATAGCATGAAGCCGCGCAGTGGTGGCGCACGCCTTTAATCCCAGCACTTGGGAGGCAGAGGCAGGTGGATTTCTGAGTTTGAGGCCAGCCTGGTCTACAGAGTGAGTTCCAGGACAGCCAGGGCTCAAAAAAAATAAATAAATAAAAATAAAAAATAAATTAAAAAAAAAAAAAAAGAACATAGCATGAAGCAAAGTAGGAACTCAATCCTGAGAACCAGGCAGAAAGGCCAAAGCCAACCAACGAGGCACAATACTAGCACCTTGTACTGGGTTTTCCTTTGCCTGCCTAGCAAGTGCTGTGACCGAGCCCCATCTAAGGTCAGGTCTCTTTTGTTTTCCTTACCGATTCTGCAGCATTGCGCCAGAAAGTGAGGTAGGAACCAGTACCTTAATTTTTAGGAGAGGGTTGCAGAACCTTGAACCAGGAAGTGTTGTTCCCACCATATGCCTCTGGAATTCTGTACAATTTTGTGTGTGTGGTGGTGGTGGTGCGGGGGGTATTTTGTCTACATGTATGTTTATGTACCATATGTGTGCCTCGTGGCCATGGAGGTCAGAAGAAGACATTGGATCCCCTGGAACTGGAATTAAAAATGGTTGTGAGCCATCACATGGGTGGGGGGGGGGCTTAAAATCAAAACGAGCAGTCAGTTCTCTTAACCACCATCTCTCCGGTCCCCTTGTTCCTTTGTTCTTTCTTTGTGGTCTGAGCTAGCATTCCTAAGAACAGGCTTATCATTAACAATATAATTTTTAGTATTTATTTATTTACTTTAGAACCAATTGTGTCCCCCACTGTCCCTTCTCTCCTTCCAGTCCCACCCTTACCAATCCCTCCCCCCATAGAAAGGGAAGCCCTCCCCACTTGGGTACCACCCTACCCTGAGACAGCCAGTCGCAGTAGGCCTGAGTGCATCCTACGGCCCAACTCAGTAGTGAGTCAGGGACAGCATCCGCTGCAGTTGTTAAAGGACCCACATAAAGACAAGCTGAACATCTGCTACAATGAGTAGCGGCCACGTCCAGCCCCTGCATGCTCTTTGGTTGGTGGTTCAGTCTCTGAGAGTAATTTTAATACACTTGAAATGTTGAGGAGTTGTAACTTTCACACACAAGAATTATTTAATTTTGTTAATTAATTTAATACTCCCTGACATTGTAGTTTACGAATTTTCATCTGCCTAGAATTTTTTTTTCTCCATATCAATAGAAACAGAACTGAAAAGGATAGTGACATATGAGAAAATCTTGCCATAAAAGCAAGTTGATGGCCAGTGAGGCAAGGGCTTCACAAACCTCCAGGGTCTGCAGCTGGCCCCACTGCTAGGAGCCGCAGCAGGCCTGCCCCCGGAAAAGCAGTTGCAGGGACCAGAGACTGCAGTGACTCACTGTGACTTCACTGACAAACTTACTAAAGCTGAGAGAAGTGGATCTCAACCTGTGGGCCGAGACCCTTTCTGCAAATCTCTATCTCCAAAGATACTTACATTATGATTCTAACAGTAGCAAAATTACAGTTATGAAGTAGCAACAAAAATAATTTTATGGTTGGGGGTCACAATAACATGCGGAACTGTATTAAAGGGTCTCAGCATTCGGAAGGCTGAGAGCCAGTGGTCTAGAGGGAAGCATTGGGTACATGACAGCCAAAAGGTCCCTGTAAAAATAGGCACTGCCTTTAATCCCAGCACTTGGGAGACAGAGGCAGGAGGATCTCAGAGTTGAAGGCCAGCCTCTTCTGCAGAGTGAATTCCAGGACAGCCAGGGCTACACAGAGAAACGCTGTCTCGGAAAACAAAACAAACAAAAAGAACTGTAATGGGATTCCTGCCATTGCCAGCCTATCTCTGGTTGTGTGGAGAGTGTATTATATTTAGGACAGCTAAGAGGCTATGATACACTTCCAAAAGCATGTATAAGGGCCTGGCTTGATTCCCACACTCCCCTTGCCCAACAAAATCAAAGCAGCCAACTATGAAATCTAAGGAATGAAAATGTATGATGTTGCCCTCTCCCATATGATAAATTTTAAGATTAAAATTTGTCTTTAGATTGATTAAGTAATTAATGAATTTGTGGTGGTACTGGCGATCCAGATCAGGGCCAGCAAGGCAAGCACTCTGTCTCTGAGCTGCTTCTCCAGCTCTGACAATGGTTTTGAATGCCTGCCCATTCCTCCCACCTCAGAGCCCACATCTCTTAGGAAGTGACTTTCCTCCTGTTGTTCCTTTTAATCACCTGTGACATGTGACACCACATGCAGGGAAATGCTTGCCTGTAGAGGGAACACATCTTAGCTTCTGTCTCTATTTAAGGCAAAATCAACCTACTTGTAGTAAAATCAATTTCCCAAAAGGTTGTTTTGTTTCACCCTCCTATAGATCTAGGGTTTAACCCAGGGTCTAGTACTGCCAGGCAAACACCTTTTTATTCCTGTGGTAAACACCGTGACTGAAAGCAACGTGGGAGGAACAGGTTTATTTCATCTTAGAGCTGCTATGATCAGCTTTCCCCATCACTAAGGGAAGCCCAGGCAGGAACATGGAGACCAGAGCTGAAACAATACATGGAGGGTTCTGCTTAACGGCTTGCAGAGGATGCTTTCTTATACTGCATACCTTTCCATGCCTGTCACTGTCCATCGTGAGCTGCGCCCCACGTGAACAGACCTCCCACTCCAGTCTGATAGATGCCTTTCTCAATTGACTCCTTCCAGATGACTCTAGCTGTGTCCAGTTGATACAACAGCAACCAGGTCAGTCACATCCTGTAGTCTAGATCAGTTGGACCAAAAGATGATACTCAGTAGCATTCTTAAAAGTTAGAATTGTTGATGATTTTAGATTAGGTACATGATTTGATAACTTGGGATAATACAACATTTGTTTCTTTTGTTGGATACAAGCAAACTCACGTCAGAGGTGAATGAGTCCCAGCTTCCTCAGAGGCACTCAGTCCTCTTTATTATTAACTACTTTGTTAGTTTGCTTGTTATATGCAGAACAAGTCCACAAAAAAAAATATATCTCCTATATTTCTTAAGATAACCCTCTAGGACTGAAGAGATAGCTCAGCAGTTAAGAGCACTTAACATTCTTTCACTGGGACCTGACTTCATTTCCCAGCACCCACAGTCTCAAGGGACTTTTGACACCCTTTGCTGGCCTCTATGGGCACCAAGCATGCACTTGGTATGTAGATGTACATGTAGACAAAACACCCACACACATAAATAATAAAAGGAAAGATAGTCCTTTAGTATAATGATTGAGTTAAATGTATCCAAAATAACAATTAATTTATTTCTATCTCAAAGTATGATAGTAAGTGTTTTAGAAATATTACCTCTTGAGGCAGAGGCAGGTGGATTTCTGAGTTCAAGGCCAGCCTGGTCCACAGAGTGAGTTCCAGGACAGCCAGGACTATACAGAGAAACCCTGTCTTGAAAAAAAGAAAGAAAGAGAGAGGGGGAGGGAGGGAGGGAGGGAGGGAGGGAGGAGGAAGGAAGGAAGGAAGGAAGGAAGGAAGGAAGGAAGGAAGGAAGGAAGGAAGGAAGGAAGGAAGGAGTTAACTCTTAAGTATTGGCCACAGTCCATTAGACATTAGACAACTATTACCCCCATTCCACAAAGGAGGACAATGAGGCATGGTGTTTTTTGAAAAAAGTCCCATTATCACAACGCTTGTTGGAAAAGAGACCAAGATGCAAAATTAAGCTGTCTGACCCAGACTCAAGGCCTAGCAGCCTCTCTATTCTGCTTCCTGTGACCTTGGTTGCTATGGGAAGAATCTTGTTTTTTTGTTTTTTTTTTTCCTGGGTTTTCCCTTATTTTGGGAACCAGTGAGGCTGGCCTTCAAGCTTCCTTAGTTCCCTGACAGGTTTGAGTTTATGTCATCTTTAAAGTCCTCACATGCCTTAGGAAAATGACTGATTGCCCCTTATATTGGTTTTGTGTGCTTCATTAAAATGACATGAATATGTACATAAAGCCTCAGATGACACACTGAACAAGAGAGAAGTAGCAAGGCCAAAGACAATGAGCCTATGGTGTTGGAGGTTGAGTGTCTGGGCAAAAAGCTCTAGAGAAGAGCAATTGTGGCCTTGAGACAGTTGGCACTCTAAAGATTGCAGGCACAGCAAACGTGGCAATATCATCATACAGACCATTTGTATATCCTGGTCATTGATGCCACTTCTACTGATGCATACTTGCCTCCCCTCACATCCAGTCATCTACAGCTGCAGGAGACTGAAGGCCAATTTTTCAGAAAGAAAAAACAATGAAAACAGTGTTTAAAGTATGACTGTGAAGTAGAGTAGAAATCTGGAGAGCTTTGGTTACAGGCTCTGCATAAGATTCTGAGCTTTCCAGTGTCCTACTGGATCAGCCAGCCGTAGTCCCACTGTCTGACCACACAGGTACCAGGATTGGACAATGAGTGTTCTTTGCAGAAACTGGATTTGAAGAAAAGACCTCTACATATAACACCGGAATTCCACACCTGAAAAAGACATCTCTCCTAGGGGAGCCTTCTAATACATCATTGCCCTCTGCTCCCCAGTAGGCGTGCACTCCTTTCCAGTAGGCCGAGCCAGTAGCTCATGTCATACTATGAAAAGGCAGACAAGGAGAAACACCACACAACAAAACAAAATAAAAACAAAAATCAGAAAGGGATGCTCGAGAAAAGAAAACCCTTACTTTTGCTTGCCTTCTTGCAATCTCAAGGACATGTCCATAGTTCTGTGAAGTCACTTAAAGATGAAATGACATCTTCCAAGAAACAGGTTTCCTTTCACAATCTAGCATTTCTTAAACTAAAACTTAAACTTTAAAGCACACATAGTGGTATCTGTAATACCAACACACATAGGAGGCTGGGGCTAGGAGATGTGAGTTCAAGGGAGCTTAGGCTCTTATATAATAAGACTTGTAAAACCAAGGGCTAAGATGTCAGTCACAGAAAGCTTGGTGAGCGTATACAACTCTCTGAGTATAAGCCCTAGAACTGTGACCAATGGATGGGTGGATGATAGATAGATAGATAGATAGATAGATAGATAGATAGATAGATAGATAGATAGACAGACAGACAGACAGACAGACAGACAGACAGACAGAATAGATAGATAGATAGATAGATAGATAGGGTGGCTGATATTTTTAGTATGATAGCACGAATTGAGTTTGTTAAATGTTCAGCTAGATTTCTAAGTATTGCTTCAGAGGCTACTATAACCAAAGTTCTGCCTTAAGTGTTTTTATAAACTCATTCCTGCTTGAGCACATTCTGAAAACACTATTCGTATTTGTAGAGCACAATAGAAACAGAAGAAAATATCCAAATATTATTTTCATGGAGACGGAATAAGGAACCAATATCCATTGAGAAAAATCAAAACTAACATGACAAGAGAACAGGAACCAATGGAATTGTTTCTTCAATTAAAAGTACAGGTGCTTCAGTGGCTGCTCTTGATCTCCTATTCATCATACATCCCTACCCTCCACCACATTTCCCTGCCTCCATCACAGAGACAACCAGCCAGCATGAACACTTTGCTTTCCCAGCATCCTTTGCATTAATATATGGGCCTTTGCCATGGGAAGGAAGTCATGCTGAGAATCTTCCCAGAGGGGAGAGTTTGCGTCCCCAGTTTAAAAATATATATATACACTAATGGATGAAATCTCTCTCTATGGAGAAAGATATTACTTTAAATGAACCCTGCGATTGTGGTGCCTGTCTTGAGACCATGAGATGACTAAGTAAAATGGCATAGCTAATGACTGGAGGTGGCAGGAAGGGAGGAAATGGAGCTTAGGACTCAATGACAACAGTGAGCCAGGGCCTTATTGGCTAATGGGAAAAAAATTTAAATATATGATATGTGGGACATAGGGGAAGATCTTGAAGTTTAGACTGCAAAACAGAGCCTTGCAGAAAAGAGAGATGCAGTTGCCAGGGTTCTAGTGGCACAGCGGTGTGTAACCTGTTCTCTCCACAGATTAGTTACACTGGGTATCTGGCCTTGTTCTGTGAGACAAGGTTTTAGGAAGTGAACAAAATGGATTCCTTGACATTTGGGACTTCACAAGTTTGGGAGCAGAACACATGAGAATTGGAAATAAATTGGAAGATATGAAAGATATCAGTGAGAATAGTAGGATGAAAACTAACGTGGGTCACAGAGATAAGATGGACTCGAAGGAAATGGGGACCAGGGGTCAGGGCAGCTAGCTGCTAACCGCAGGCCTTTGAAGCAGAGACTTGAAGGAAAGAAGAATACAGATCACATGGACAGGGATACAGACAGCGGATGCAGCCAGAGCAGAAGGCTTAGGTGGGGATGTGTTTGGCACATTTGAGGAAAAGCAAAGGCAGCCAAAGGAAAGCCAACTGGAGAGCTAGTGACTAAGAGGTAAACAGAGGTAAGATATTATTGAGTCTGGCAGGCATGGTGTGGACTTAGCCTTTTGCTCTGAAAGGGTAGGACGTTTTTCTTGGGATTTGAGTACAGCAACATGATCTGACTCCCATTTTAGGGATTAAGTCAAAGTTCAAAGCAGGGAGATGTTTGGGAATCCATTGCAGTGAGAGACAATCCTGTCTTGGGCCAGGACACTGACAGAAGGCCTGGTGAAAAGTATCTGGATGATAGCTAGATCGTGGAGAGACAAAGCTGTTATTGAGGAATTCAATACTGGTAGACTCCAGGGTTGGGCCTGAGCAAAAATAAGTGATATTCACTAACAAGGAGAAGAGGCAGCTAGGAGTTTGATTTTCACCTATTTGTTCTTTGATACCCAAGTTGGCTAGGCAGCTAGATGGACGAGTCACAAGCCTGGGTGAGGTTACCATTTAAAAAGACATCAAGTTTTGATAAAGAATGGATCCACAAGGGGATGAGAGTACATGCAGAAGAATTCTGTAGAGAAGACCAGAGTCTGAGGTAGAAACTAGGAAGGCAGGATAAAACCAATGAAGAAGTATGAGGAGGAGCCTGCTACAGGGACCCATGCCCTGGGAATCAAGCAGAGAGGGGTTGTCCTGCATACATACATATACATACTCATATACATATATGTATGTATATATACCAGACATATGAAACTGATGCACCAATCAAGAAGACTGAAACCTCACCTGCAATTTCAGCACTTGGGAAGCTGAGACAGGAGGATTGCAAGTTTGAGGTCAGCCCAGATTGCATAGCAAAACTTTATCTCAAAAAACAAACAAACAAAAATAGTAAAAAATCAAAACAAATAACAAACCAAGAAAAGAAGTTTGAAATCCAATCACCAAAATGGTCAAGACAAGCATGTTGTTGGCACTAATAAACCATGATGTGTGCGACAACAATGAATCCTAAGAGTCAGCTCAAGCAGAGTCAGACCTGAAAGGTAACTCCATAGCTGCATGGCTGGTGCAAGTCTCACCTTGCCAGTGAATCTCTGAATTCTACTTTGGGAAGGGGGTCTGTCTTAGTTAGGGTTCTATTGCTGTGAAGAGACACCATGACCACAGTTACTCTTATAAAGGAGAACATTTAATTGGGCTGGCTTACAGTTTCAGACATTTAGTCCATTGTCGTCATAGCAGGAAGTATGGCAGTGTCCAGGCAGACATGATGCTGGAGAAGGAGATGAGAATTCTACATGACAATGCACAGGAAGCAGAAAGTGAACTGGCTTGAGCTCCTGAGACCTCAAAACTCACCCCCAAGTGACAGACCTCCTCCAACAAAGCCACACCTTCTCCACCAGGGCCACACATCCTACTAGTGCTACTCCCTATGGCTTATAGGGGCCACGAGAGTCACTGAAACGAGAACGAGAAGCTATGATGTGGTGATTTCCATTGAGCAGATATGAGAAGCTTTTGTCTGTGTACAAACCTTGCTAAGAGAAGCCAGATTGACTTCCCTGTCCAAATGTCAGGAGCCTTTGAAGAAAGGCAAGTAGAACACAAATCAAGATGGAAACCACACACACAATAAAGATAAAGAGATGGCTCAACGGTTAAGAGTGCTGGCTGCTCTTCCAAAGGTCCCAAGTTCAATTCCTAGCACCCACATGGTGGCCAACAATCATATGTCTATAAAGGCATCTGATGCTCTCTTCTGGCATGCATGTATACATTCAACAGAGCACTCATATACATTAAATAAATAAATAAATAAGCAAGAAGGGCTGATGGCATGATTTTCTAAAAAAGAAAAAAGAAGAAGAAAGATGTATCTAGGCTGGGTGTGCTAATGCACACATTTGACTACAGCAGCACTGGAGTTCAAGGCCAGCCTACACTGAACTGCAAGTCCAGGGCTGTGTGTGTGTGTGTGTGTGTGGTGTGTGTGTGTGTGCCCTCGCACTCTCACTCGCTTGCACGTGCAGTGAGATGACTCAAATGATAAAAGTGCTTGTCACTAAGGCCCAGAACCTGTATTCAATAGTTTCTGGTACCCACATAGTGAAAGAAGAGAACTGATTCCCACAGGTCGTCCTCTGGCCTCCACATGCACTCTGTAGCATGCTCATAAATGAACAAATAAAAATATAATTTTTTTTAAGAAAAAGAAAAACATTGGTACAAATTTCAGTATCGCATACTGAAGTGGAAAATTAAAGGGTTCTTGGAAAGTTGATTAGATTGTGTTTTACTGGGACAAACACATGAAGGAATGTTTAGCTGAAGTGGACACAGGTGAAAGACTAAGGCAGACTCAGAAAGCAGACACAGGAGAGAGGATGTTCTACTAAAGCAAGCACATGAAAGGACACGTGATGAAAGATTCTTTGCTAACCACACCCATGTATTGGTCTACCTTACATTGTGTAGTTGAACTGCATTTGTCAGGACTCCATAGAAAGAAATGTGCCAAAGAAACTTCTGGTAGTGTGCTGCAGTTTCTTGGTGCTTCAGCGGACTCAGGTTGATTGGCAGAGTGATGTCAGCTGAGACGGATACACATGCTGAGGCAAGACCCATGAAGAATGCCTCATGTTTGAAAGGTATTAATAGGACTTGACAGACAGCGACGGAGGCTGAGCCTGATTTGCTTATGGCACTAACTGTGCAATGCTTATGGGTCTCGCATCTTAGCTGATCTTCACTTCACTGATAGAGGCACAGCCAAGAATAACTCCTGGCGTTCTTGCTGGTCCCTCTGCTGACTTGTGCCGAGGCTAAGCCTGGCTGTTCCTGCTAGGTTGTGCCACCCGCTCTATCTGACTCTATCAAACTGGACGGTGATATTTCCGTGAAGCATTTGGGAGCTGATTGAGCTGCCCTGCTGACCTGTGAACTGAACTGCTGATTTCCAGACAACACAGATGGGAGTTCCTCCAAAGAACCTTTCTAAACAGGTCCACTTCCCTGTATTCTTTCCTTTTTCCTACCTCTGGTGGGTGGTGGGCTAGAAGGGAGGTTAAAACATTTAAGAACCATCATTAAAAGTAGGATTTGAAAAAACAAAAGTTACAGCATTTTACAAAAGTTACTGTGTTTTGATACCAAGTTACTAAATGTGGTGTTCTCTCTAGTAAAATAAGGGTAATCCGAGAATGAATCTCACAAGAAGATAGTTTATGAGTAATAAATTGAATGCCACATAGAAGAGCTGAGGTGCTGTATCATCCTAACCTGGGATCAATAAACAAAGCCATTATCATTGGTACTAGCTCAGAACTAGGCCTGAGGGAGCATCATCTGCATTGTCATGCATGTAGCCAAGGAGAAAGCTGCAGCTGCAGCTTTATAAAATTCCCTGAAAGCCACTTTCATGTCCTGGACCGAACAGGTCTCGAGGTTATATTTTTTGACATATTCCTAAATAAATGTCACTGACTTCTCTGAAACTCTGCCCTTTAAACCAGCTCTCAAATTTGTAAGGTTAGGATACTCCTACACCCATGGGAGGCTGGGGGCCAGTGAACACCTTGTAGCCTGAGGGTGTTGGCAGGCCAGAAAGAAAATGGTTGCCAGGCACCAAGTGGCCTCAGGCTCACCTTTGTTCTGTTTTGACTCTAGATCTCCTTGATTTTCACACTGAAGTCCTGTATCCATGAGGGTGTTGGTTTTGTTCTGGCTGGCTCGAGGAGTAGAAAGCAGATAGCAACTGCCTCAGGAAAAAATTGTTGAGAGTACATCATGACTTTCTATTTTCACAGAAACCAAGACCAAATTGGAATCTTTCAGCAGAAATAGTCACATTCCTCATTGTTGAAAAAAATATTAAAACTTTAGCAAGTCGGTTCAGTGTCCTGAAATGTTTACTCGGGGCTATTATTAACTTCATTCTCATATTTAAATATATGATTTTAAGTCTTGGACCTATGATTTATTTTTGTCTATCTGGCTTGAAACTTTATAGCTTTAGAGCCCTTGAGCAGAGATGATCAAGGAACAGTATGGGTTTTAAGTTTCAAGTTTTTGTATTTCAGTTCATGGTCATTCAATTTATCAACATTAAAAAAAAATTCAAGGCACATGGATATTTCCCAGAAGTCTAATAGTTTCCCCAGGGGAAACATAAAATTTCATTAGTCTCTGAATTTAAAGATCCTCTAGCCCTTTAAAAAAATAACCATGGAAATACTGTTTCTAATGTAGGATTCAGGGAAGATTTGTTCATGTTTCCTGAAGCCAGCTACCTCCTTTGCTGACCTTCAGGAGCTGAGTTCTGGTCCCTGTGTTACAGAAAAACAAATTTTGAAACTTGCTTTGGAATCATTGCCCTAAAGGGTTTAGTTTGAAAATGAAAATATATTCTAATAGAGGCATGACTAAATCACTTGGGCAGTCTTGGAAGGGATATTTTGGTTCTTCCTAAGTCCCTGGATAAGAGGTTTTATGCCTGGCTTGTTGATTCTAACCTCTTGATTGTCATGATCATAAGAGAATTGTACTTAACCTGTTATCTGCGCGTAAAGAATTATGAGTTTAGACCTGACATAAGTTAAAAGAGTTTGGAGCCATTGAAACAATAATAATATGCAACAGAGGAATTTATAATAATTGAAAATCTCACAATTGATCATCTTAGAAACTGGATCAATACATGTGCAGTTATCTAAGGGATCAAGCGACGAGGAGCAGTTAGTGTTCCCTGATGATGCCACCCTCTCATCTCTAAGCTAAGTTGCTCTGCTGGGTAACTCTGCCTGAAAAGCTGGGCAGCCATATAAATGCCTAGTTTCCTCTATAAAGTGCCTTGCATTTTGGTGATAAATGGGAGGAAACATGTAGCTGTCATGTTATAATTTACTTAATTAAAAGACTGTGTATACTATAGCGTCAAAATCTGCTTTCAAACATAGTAAATGGAATCATCCCCACTTTTGCAATGACCCGAGCTTTGAAGTTGGTAAAGAGAAGCCTTCGGGAACAATGGAAGAGCAGCATGGTCTGCTTGTAGTTGCAGAGGATGGCAGTGATTCTGTGTTCAGATGAAATGGACCGCAGGGCAGAGTAAGAGAAAACAGATACAAGGTTACTGTAGAGAGCTGGTGAGAGCTGGTAAGCCAGGATGGAAGGGTGGCAGGGGCTGAGAAGTGTGAAATTCTGTGGTGTCAGTCAAAACAAGGACTACAATGCGAAAACAGTGAGAGGTGACTCATAGTTTGGGAAACAGGCACAAATTGGACAAAATTATCACTAAAAAGATTAGGTACGACCCGTTAATGCACTTATAACTCATTTAAAGAAAAACAAATAACTGAACTTTTTGTCACCAAGAGTTGACTAGGCCCTCTCCCAAGCAAAGACAGGCAAATAGTGAGATTGTTAGCATCATTAGACATGAATGGGGGAGAGGGGGATTATATCATTAGACATAGATAGGGGATCATATTACACTTGGATGGAGGGAGGGGATTGTATCCTTTACACCCTCTAGGATGCCCACAATCCAGAAGTAAAATAGAAACCATTGATGGTGTGTTGAGAAGCAGGAACCCATTGGTGAAAGTGTAAAATGGTCCAGCCAGTATCAGTAACTGAAAATTGCTTTTTTCAGTTACTTATAAAGCAAACACACACTTAACATGACCCATAGCCTTTCACCTAGGCATTTATCTAATGAATGAATGAATGAATGAAGACATATTTTCCACCAAGGATGATCTGCAAGTGTTCATAACTACCGTATTTATAATAATCCAAACTAGACTATTCCAGCTATCCAAGACAGTTGACGGAGTAGACCGGGGAATATAGCATCCTCAGCAATCAAAGGAAACACTGCATGCAAGGTATGAGAGCGCTAGGATGCAGCTTGAAGGGGTCTCAGATGAACTGGATTCAGTACAAGAGCTGGATTTAAGAAGCTACTGGCTCCACTGAAATGAAATTCTAGGAAAAACCCAAATAGAGCAGAAAGCAGAGCAATGCTTGGGAAAGCCAACAAACTGAGAGCAAAGAGACAAAGGAACACCAGTAGCTGCTTGGGCTGACAGTCTGCCATGTCAGGACTGTGAAGAAGGGCTCGGGCGGGGCTGAATGTATTTGGCATGACTCAGTGAATAAAATACCGATATTGATGTATGTAAATTTTGCCTCAAAGGAGCTGGGTTTTTTCTTTTTCAGTAAAGCATAATTATAAATGTTACTGCATTTTATGTTTGAAGTCAGCAAATTTTAATTAGATTTGATAAAGAGGTATGCAGATGTACCATGCTTAGGTAGTCATATACATATGTACATATGTACATATGTACATATACAACATATGTATGTATATCTTTACTCTCCAGGTATCTGCCTCCTCAGCTGTAAGGTACAAATCATAGTTACTGACTTGGGTCATTTTTTAAATAGAGTCATGTGTAATAATGGTTTTTGCTGATTGTTTTGAATATTAACTGCCTTCAGTTCAGCTTTTTTTAAGACAGGGTTTCTCTATGTAGCCCTGGCTGTCCTTAAACTCAGTGATCTGCCTGCATCTACCTCCAGAGCACTGGGATTAAAGGCATGTACCACCACCGCCTGGCAGTTCAGCTTGTATTTAGCACAATCCAGTGGTGCCTTGTTTTGTATTCTCTTGTAGTAAAATATAAGTGGGCTTGAATTACTTTGCAGGCTTATAATTTTGCATGCTGTAGTTCATTTTAGTAATGCTGGGTGGGTATGTAATTAGAGGAAAGTGCTCTATCCCACACTGACAGCCAGACATGTGAGGTTTTTAGTTGCTTCACTCTCTGCTCACACCGATGGCTTGCAAAGTTGTACTGTGTTTTTGTGTGCTTATTATCTTAATTGCCACCAGACTCTTGACATGGGAATCATTATCTCCACTGTACACAGAATAGATTTTAAAATATGTGAATTGTTTACTGACTTGATTGTGGTCAGCCAACTTGTAAAATGAAAATTATGACTTACCAGGCTTTCAAAGCACTCTTTCCTCAACCCCTTCCCCAACTCCACCCCTCTTGTTTTTCCCACTACTCCTTAGAATACGTGAGAGATTGTACCAGGGTGTAGCTCAAGGAACAGAATACTTGCCTAGCATCCAGAAGACTCTGAGTTAGATCCCCAGAAACCCCACCCCTTGTATGTGAAAATTGTCAAGATTGTGATTTTTCTGAATTCTCGGCTGTTGTTTGGCTCACTAGACTAGGTTATGTAGTTCATAAATTCTAGCTAGGAAAACCAACATAGCCAGTAGTTAATGGCTATAGGCACTAAGGAGGGCTTTTGTGCTGCTATTTCAAGTCCACCATTTGCAGCAGAGCTAAGAGCTCTGTGGACTTGGAATAAGATGCAAGATGAAACAAAGCATTACTTTTCTATATTAGAGAATAAACTAGGGAACATGTGAAACCCAAATTTAGCACCAAGTATAGCAGTATTGGCCTTTGGCTATTAGATGAAAGGAACTTGTTTTAGTTAGGGTTGCTACTGTGATAAAGCACCATGACAAAAGCATTTGGGGATGAAAAGGTTTATTTTTATTTGGCTTACACTTCCACAGCACTGTTCGTCTTTGAAGGAAATAAAGAGAAGAACTCAAACAGGGCAAGAACCTGGTGCAGGAGCTGGTGCAGAGGCCATGGAGTGTTGTGGATAGCCTCAGCCTTGTATTTTGATCCTAGTTCCCAGTGGATAGCCCCAGGCTTGTATTTTGATCCTAGTTCCACCCTCCTGGGAGGGGCTGCAGAAGAGGATTGAATCAATGTTGTGGATAGCCCCAGCCTTGTATTTTGATCCTAGTTCCACCCTCCTGGGAGAGGCTGCAGAGGATGATTGAATCTGTACACAGGTGATGTCTTGTAAACCTTCTGTCCAATTAAAACCTGTAAAATAAAGGCTAGAGCCAGAGATTGGGCAGTAGAAGGGGAGGCGGAGAAAAAGGCTTAGGGGAGGAGAGAGTGAGAGGAATTCGATATAAAAGGTGGCAGAAGCAGAGGAGAAGCAGAGAAAAAAGAAGTAGAAGCAGGAGGAAGCAGGCAGAAGGAAGCCAGAGATAGAAGGAAGCCGACGACAGAGGAGCTGGAGGAGCCCGAGGAGCCGGAGGAGCCGGAGCTTGGAGGACAAGGACGCAGCCTGGATGAACCGCAAGTTACAAGGGATCTCATACCCGGGATTAGAGTAGTGTAGCGGTAAACCTGCCCAATCTAGGCATGCTATTCATACCATAATTATTGAGTTGTGTTTTCCTTTACTGGTCTCTTTCGGGGAGGAGATCTTACAGCGACAAATTTGGGGTTTGAATAATTTACTCTACTACAATGGAGGGGTGCTGCTTATTAGCTTGCTCCTCATGACTTGCTCAGCCTGCTATATCATAGAACCCAGGACCACCAGCCCAGGGTGACCCCACTCACAATGTCCTGGGCCTCCCCCCCCCATCAATCACTAATTAAGGAAATGTCCTATAGCCAGATCTTATAGAGGCATTTTTTCCATTGAGGATCCTTCCTTTCAGATGACCCTAACCTCTGTTAAGTCGACATAAAACTGGCCAGCACTGGACTCTTTCTGGTGCAAAGGTGAAGGAATCAAGAAACATGCACAATATTTTAAAATGTATCCATTTAGTTAGCGTATGCTGGAAGTCTGATAGACCCTAAGAGTCTAGGGAAAAAATAAATCCCACTCAATTTGTGGCCTCAGAAGGACTCCTAGCCTGGCAAGGTAAGATAAAGGGACAACTGAAAATCCTGCACCCTGAGGTCAGAGTGATGGGCACCCTATAAGCAAGAGGCAGTCTCCTGAGTACAATGATACATACCTTAGGGAGGCTGAGCCAAGAAGATCCCAAGTTCAAGGCTAGCTGGAGTTTATTTTTTTTTTTTCTTCTGATCAGACACTCAGCAGAAGCAAGGTAGATAATCCACTTTTACTTACGGATGTAACTGAGGCCAGATAGGTGGGTTCTTTGTCCTGAGTTGGCCCATCCCAGTATAGAAATAGAAATTTTTAGGGGTCAGAGAAATCAGTGGATAAAGGCCCCTGCAGCCTGATGACCGGAGCTTGATACCAAAGCCCATATGATGGAAGGAGAGAGAGAGAAAAGAACTGCAGATTGCCATCTGATCCACATACACAAACACAAAAATAAATAAGATGTAATTTGAAAATAAAGTTTAAGTTAATTCGCCCTGTTTCCCTAATACTGACCCTGGCAAGACCTCTTCCTTTTCTCTCACATTAGCTGGAATCGAGGGGTCACTTTGAGAGGGGCCATGCTGTTTCCTGGCTTCCTACAGTCTCATAGCAGAAGTAGGTCTCAGCTCCATTGAAGGACTCAGTGATACCTGGAAGGTTCCAGTGCTCAGCCCCTCTAGTTCTGGTCAAGCCAGCAGTGCTCGGGAAAAATGTTAGACCAGGCTACTCACTGGTTTATTTCTTCTTGAATGAGATTGTGAAAATCATCAAAGAAAAGCATCAAAACAATAAGCATTGTTTTCATAGAAATAGTGCCTTGAAATGCAGTGAGGTGGTCCTCCAGTTCTTTACCAAAGACAGAGGCATGCTTGCTACGTGAAACTCTACCAAGATGTACTGAGGAGCATCTTCTGAACTCAGTGGTGGGGTTCAAGGATGCGATGGAGCTCTGGGCCCTGGGGCCTTTGTATCTAGCAATACTGGACACATTTTTCTATAAAAGACCCCTTTCAACATTCATTTCAAATGTCTTGGATCATATCCTAGAAAGCAGTGCTGGCCTCAAGTAAAATTTTCCCACATTTAATGTTCCAAACATTTGATTGCTAGAAAAGTCTATGAAGAAATTTGACTGAAAGTCAAACTCCTGGGACAAAGGTCATGGCATTTTGTTGCCTGGCTCCAGAATGAATGGTCTTTTGTTCTGTGTTTTCTATATATACTGTGTTAGAAAACTTTGCTTTGAAAGAACTTGGGTTGTAGTTTTAAAGTCCAAAAAGGACAGAAAGCAATGAAAGGAAGTAGCTACTCTAAATAGTTTTTATTGTTAGATATTGCATTTGGAAGGATGTGACTTTTTCACTGACGCTGATGAAGCTGCCCAGGAGAGTCAAAAATCAAGTAAAGGGAAATAATCAAAACCAGTTATGCTGCATGTTGATAGGCATTGTTTCTTCTGTAGACCTGGTCTTGAAGTGATTCAAAATCGTATGCCTTTATCCTGCAGAAGTAATTATTTATATGACTCACTCTATCTCTATACCCATTCTGGGTAATTTTCCATTTTTATGCTCAGCTATACTATCCCTTTTGTCTAAAAGGATTTCATTTCAGAAAAAAAAGTAAGTAGACCTCCTCTTATCCTAAGTGACTACATATATCTAACTGTGTTTCAAACATAAAGAAAGAAGAACTAGAGGCAAAGCCAAGAAGAATGTCAGATGTCAAGATGTCTGACATCTCCATGTCTCCAATCTGCAGCCCCAGGTCTATTAGAGCCAAGGCCTACCATGATCAGATGGAAGCAAATATATAGGCCTCAAGCCAGCCTTGGTATATGTGAGGAGACTTCGGTATGTAGGCTTTGTGGCTGATCTGTGAAATGAATCTTGTAGCAACCTCCTTTTTTATTTCCCCAATAAATCAAAATGTGCATTAATTGGTCAGGAATCCCAAGGCTGCACATATCAGACAATTAAAGACAGCCTTCCCTACACTTTCTGTGGGATCTTAGTCTATCTATATATCAAAGGGGGCTATCACTCATTCATCCAAATAAAGAAATTAACTTATTCTATATGAAGAAATGTACATACCTTGGCATGGTATGTGAAGAAGACTCAAGTGACTACACTTGATTAATTCTCAGTTGTTCTTCATTGTATGTCAAGAGCCTCATCAGATGAGAGGATCTAGCCTCTGCTGATTCTTCAGAGAATGCCTGTCAGTCACAGTGTAATTGGTACCAGGATGAGGCCTTTCCTAAAGCGTGGGAGCAGTTGATGAGAGGAGCACATGGGAAGAGTCATTGGCTGAGCCATGAGTTGCAGAGAGAATATGGCAGATTTTCCTGAAGCTAACAGGAGAAGGGAAGCTATTGCTGAAAAAGCACTCTTCAGGCCTTCCTTCATACAACAGGTCCAGAAACAGAAGGAAACTTGAAACTGGGATGGATGGAGCACTATGTGCCCCGGACATGACAGGATGGACTTCATGGGCCTCTGTGAGTGTAGAGGGCCAGAAGCAAAGGAAGAACATTAAGTATTGATAACGTCTTAGTATTATAGGAAGTCCATCTGACGTAGACCTCTGGAGGCAGAAGAATCTAAGAATGCAAATGGTGCTTCCTTAAAGATTCTAATCAAGGTGAAATGAGATGTCTGTGCTCTTCCTTCAGATCTCTTCCTAAATGTCACCTGTTGAACCTGATCTAAAGTAGTATTCTCCATCCTTGCTCCCTTTCAGCCTATGCTATTTTCTGAAGAATTTATCAGCAATACAGTTTGCCTGTATGTGTTAGAGGCATCTCCTGACTGTGGGTCCATTTTCTTTATTCACTTGAAATGTTCTGTCTCCAGATTCTAAGAGTGTTTGCCCCATCACAGGACACTGTACATACATTTCATGTTTCTAAAACATGGTTTATTTGAAAACATGGCATCATTTACATCTTAGTAAGCAAAGCCACGGCTTCATTTTATGCTGGCTTTTGCAGACTATGTCTTATGAACAGCAGATTTGATGAAGCCGTATGAAGTAAAAGCTGCTTGCTTTTGAAGCAAAGCTGCATGGGACTAAAGGGCAATATGTGTATCCTCTGAGGAGCGATTCCAGTGCTATGTTTTGTCCTTTTGGAAGTCTTCAAAAAGTGTTTCCAAAAAAAGGAGTTCGAAAGTTGTTCCTTCTGCTTGATACCTGTGCTCTGATGAAATCACACGAGTGATGCTTTTTGCTTGGTTCACTGTGTTCACACACGCTACCTAACTGAAACAAAAAGGTCAGACATCTAGAGGCCATGGCTTTCCATGTGCACTCCACTGAGGCAAGAGGCCTGGAAGCGTGGCTATGCCATCACTGTGTGGCTAAAATCCACTGCTGCATCAAATGCTTTTCTCATGGAAAAAGTCATCTAATTTTATATTTTGGCCGCAGAGTATTCAATGAAAGACCATACTATGAAGCCTGAAAGACTTTATAAAAAATTTATATGATGTATGTGTGATTCATATATGTAGATATATGTAGATATATATGTGTGTATGTACATGTATGTATCACATATATGATATATATCATATATATGTACCACACATATTTTATATTGCACACATATATAATATATGTATATTATATATTATATTTATCATATATATTATATATCATATGTGTGAATTCATATGATATATATATATCAATGAAGGGGAATGTCAAATAAGCATGAGAAATAGCAGTGTTTAACAAATGACTAAACATACCCTACAACAACACAACAGCACAGAAAGGCTCATGTTTGTGTAATGAGACAATTTTGAACTAAGTCTTTCTTTACCTCTCCCTTCCTCCCCCATGCTTTTAATTCCTCTATGTTTGAAGTACACAAAATGACAATAGCCATCTATAAGATCATCATAAGTTTGGACTACATGTCCCATTTTCCATGCTGATATTGTCACATTTTACTTATCTATTCACCTTGATTGTTTGCATTTGAGGACACTGACTAGCCTATTATTTAAACATTAAACCTACTTCCTTCAAAGCCAAAATCATTTTTCTGTTTTATGAGTGTGATGGATAATTGTTTCTCAAGATACTAAGTGAGGGATGCTCAGTGCTCACACCGTGGCTTTGCCTGAGCTTCTGCCTCTGAATTAGGCTCTACCTCAAGCCTACAGAAGCATGAACTGCCTTCAAAGAAGGCATCATAGTCTCCATGGTGCCGGCTTTCATCAGACGTCTAAGACGGCAGGGGCACCACAGCGTGGTCAACTGTATTCAGGTACTTTTTATCTCATCCACTTGCAATTCTCTTCTCTGTCTCCAATGTATTTTCTTCAAATTCTATTTCATTTGCTTCTAAGAAACCAAATTCATCTTACTGTTTCTTCTTTATCACTATAGACAAGATGCAATACACAGGCAGATCACCACCCAGGGAACAGTGGCTTGTGTTGTTGCAGTCTTGAAAAAATCTCAGAGGCCGAAGAAACAACCACAATAGATAGGCCTAGGGGCTGGACAGTGCTTCTGATAAATATTTTTGAATGTATAAATAATTAATGTATACTGACAGACACATGAGTCCATCATTCATCTATCTGTCTGTCATCCATGTATCTAGCAAACATCTGACTGATCAAGGCACTAAGTAATAGTGAAGCATTGTGAAGACTCGTAGGAATTCATTGACTCCTTTCAATTCAGGTACCATATAAATGATTTACTAGGCCTTTCCTGTTTTCTTAGAATATTATGTAATAATCAATAACTATTAATTCCTTTGAGTGGTTGCATTAATAGATGGCTGGCTGAATATGTTTGGTAGGAGGAAGAGAGAGAATTCCCTGACTCATTTCTTCTGGCGGAGGCATCTGATACCAAATGAGCCCTTGCTGAGATCAGAAACACAGGAGAAGCACTCTATGGGGAAAAACAGATGGTTTTGTACAGCTTTGAAAGACCCTGTGAATGCTCATGTGAAGATTCATACTAAGCGTTTAGAAGGATGAGCCTCGGTACTATAGAGATACCCTAGGAAGGGATGAAAATAAACGCACTCACCAGCATACAGGGAGAAGTCGATACTATGGACCAGAGTGGCTAAAGAAAGGAACTGACTGAGGTGTTACACAAGATTTTAGATATTATCCACATATAGGCTGAAGAAGAGGACACAGTAAGGACACACTTCTGGGTAAGCCATGGTTTAGGCTTCTATGGATACATCCAGGGTCATTGGAGGCCTCTAGAAGTTTAGGGGTGTCCTTAAGATGTTTCCAGATAGGAAGGTTAGGTGGTACAAAGGGAGGTGGCGTGGGAAGGAGATGAGATGGGTTAGCAGGCAAAGACACTTGCCACTCTGGCCTGGCAACTTAAAGATCGTTCCCAGAACCATATAGATAGAGTAAGAGAACAGAGTCCTCAAAGTGGTACCTCTGTGGAGGCACACACAGTGGTCACACATATGCACAAGCACAACAATAAAGAATAAACAATTTTTAAAAAGTGTGGACTTTTAAAGTCAGAGGATGATCTAAGAGACACCATAGCTACGGAACTGTGAGGCTGATTGTCCCAGCCTTTTATGCACTGGTAAGAGTGCCTCCCTAATTTGCTTTGGCATGCCTGCCTCAGACCCTCCAGGGAGTGGGCGCATTGGTGCGCATGATCCTGAGGGAAGGGCACAGTTGGCTTACAGATGTATGAAGAGAGACAGCACAAAGGAGATGCATGATAATATGACTTGTCTTAGAGGCAGGTACTTCCCAGAACTGGAGTAGAGCTAGGTGGTAGAGTGTTTGCCTAGGATGAAGGTGGCCCTAGGTTCCATCTGGTGCTGAAGAAAAGTGGTTACTTTTAACAACATCAACTTTTGTCAACTTTAGAAATCCTGAAGAAAATCTCAGTTTTGCAAATATGTATTATGGAGAGAGAAAGAGAGAGAATGGTATCACTGTGAGCATGGAACTCACAATGCTGAGGTAATTCCCTTTGTTATCAAGCTGAGGTACTTCTGTTAATTTTAAGTGTTTAATAGTTTGTAATTTTACAAAAGCTAAAAGTGTCAGATGGCACAGTAGAACAGAACAAGGCTACAAAGAATAAAATAGTTCATTTTTCTCAGCAGCCTCCTACACCAGGGCTGGGGGCTTCACAGAGCACTACACTACTGAGATGGACAAGCATAGAATAGAAAGAGACAAATCAGGGGAATAGTGCTTGTCTCGGGTCAGCCCAGCCTGGATGTTGGTGTTCCACTAACACTGCTTTTCTATAAACACTCTAGTGTGGCTACATCTGAGTACTCGCTATTTGAGTGCTGCAGTTGTGCTTGTTGTTTGCATGGCTGATAAACTTTGTATTGACTTGTGACACGCAGAAAAGAACACAGATATAAACATGCCCTGCAGTGACTATTCCACTAAGTAAACAGGCTTGCATGTAATCCCACAAATAGCGGCTGGGGGTGGTGACACATTCCTGTAACCCCAGCATTCAGGAAGCTAAAGTTGGAGGATGGCAAATTCAAATCCAGCATGAGGGCATAGCAAGTTTGAGGCCAGCAGAAGCTATACAGTGATACTGTGTCTCAGAGACGGAGGGAGGCAAGAAAGAGAGGAAGGGAGGCTGGGAAGGAGGAAGGGAGAGAGGGAGGCAGTGAGGAAGGGAGGGCATTACCAATTGTGTGCTGGGTTGTTCTTCAACTTAAAGGGGATACTCAATAATTTAGTGAGATTAACGCAATCCACTTTGTCCTCAAAAATCTCTAGAACTAGTTATTCAGTTATTTGAGAGAATTTGTGCTGAGTAACCAATCTCATCTGTTCGAGTCATCTTTAAATTGTTAGTTGTTTGTTGAAAGAATAAATGAATGAACCGCTGAACCGGCGTTCATATCTAAGTACCAAGACAGTGAAGGAGGAAGAGTGCACAGTGCTCATGTTAGAATGGTCTTCACTTCCTTTAACTCTTTGGGCCTGATTCCTACAACCTTGCCATAGGGTGTTAGGAATCTTCCTAACCCAGGTGTCATTTTTATTTGGTCCAAGTGTGAAGGAAAAGGTAGAGATGAGCTTCCCGTGGAACACCCAGGTGACGCTCTTTTCCCCAAGACAGTTTGCATAGGGTAGGAGTTGATGGTTCTAGATTCTGGTTAGGATTCCGATGTCACAGCCAAGTAAGTATAACTTGTCAAAGGTGAGGACTCAACAACTGCTGGGATCAATTCTGCTCTGAGGTTCTGACGACACACACACTTAAAAAGAAAATGTCCATCTGCAATTCAGGGTGCAGTCTGTGGTCATGGAGCAGATCAAAATAACCCCGAGGCCCCACAATAGTAAACTGTTGGCATCAGTCCATGGCCTGATGAGTTGGCCAATCAAACTAGGCAGGGATTAATGCCTAACTAGAATCTGAATTGTTGCTTTCCAAAAGAGCAATTTAAAGATTAAGGGGAAAAAAATCCTGGACAGTCTGGTCCCACTGCCATGCAGTTCCACTGGCAGCTTTGGTGAGTAACTGTCTATTGCTCCAGCCATCAGCTCTCCTCTCTCACCTCTGGGCCGTAGATTTTGTTGGCAGTGGCGGTGCCAGCTGTGTCGGGAGGGGCCTCTGCTCTGCTCCTAGCCTCTGCTAACAACCACCTACTCCACAGATAATTGTACAGGAATGTCAGGGAGATCCCTGATGGAATTCCTGGCCCTGGCTGTTGAGGGTAAGACCTGTCAGGACTCTGCCTTGAAGCCATCTGGTGTGGAGGTGGTTATCCATCCACCATCTGTTGGGAAGTGTGTGTCCATCCACACTGAGAAAGAAAACTCACTGGGGTGCAGAGGAATTGGATGCCACCACTGCAGATACTGCCAGCAAATAGGACAAATGAAATTTTAGAAATGAAGTTGTTCTGCTTAAAACAAGGACACATCGTGGATCAGTGCACTGGGTCTCTCCTTTGAGAAGCATCCTTCTGTCGGCAACTTCTCCTTTTATCTCTGATTACAACACATCTCGCCTGCTGCTTCCCCTCTCTCCTCCAATTGCTGGCCTGATGCCAACGAAGAGACACCCACTTCATTTCTTTCTTGCAATGTGCTGACTTGCTTGTAGCCCGTTCAATGACACCAAAAAAAAGGAAGCAAGGGTCTGGCATGGTCACTTGAGCAATAGAGGGATTTTCTTTCTTTCTTTGTTTTTTGTTTTTTTTTTTTTTTTTTTTTTTTTTTCCCAAGACAGGGTTTCTTTGTACAGCCCTGGCTGTCATTCTGTAGATCAGGCTGGCCTAGAACTCACAGAGATCCACCTGCCTCTGCCTCCCAAGTGTTGCGATTAAAGGTGTGTGCCGACACCACCTGAATAGAGGGATTTGCCATTGTTGTCTTCTGTTACATGCATTCATAAAGAAACCGAGATACAACTAATTCTCTGTGAAACTGTATAATGATGTCTAAGACATATGATTTAAAGAAGTTTTTAGAGAATTAGACTTTTTTTCTCATACTATAAGTTGATTTTTGAGTCATAATTACTTTGTACTTTGATAACTTAAGTTTTGCTATTCAGGCTGGAAGTTTTAAAGTTTAGCTTCAAACACCTGTTAGAAAAAGTTGCCCAAAATAATCTCCCCTTTGGTGATATGCCCAGAAAACAGGGTCCTTGGTTTCCAAATATAGTTCATATGTAGAGATCTTATTTATATATAAAATGTTCTGTTTGAATTTTTGTCCCCTTAACTGTATTATCATTTTTGTTTATTTGTTTGTTTGTTTCCTTTTTAATTTTAAAAACAAATTAGTGTGATGGCAGGCACATGCCCATAACCCTGATACAGGGGAGACTGAGGCAAAAGGATTTGAGGTTAAAGGGCAGGCTGGGCTGCCTATCAAGGCATTGTTGCCCTCCCTAGAAGGATCAATGTAGCCACCCTTTGTCTGGGTCTGTGTTTTCAGGGTTCCAGAGGAATAAAAAGCAAGAGGCTAGCAGCTCCGAGACCAGGGCTTGATAGCTGACATTTCATATAACCTCAGGACAACTGGAATTTTTACATCTGAATTTCTCCATCATCAACCTTTGTAACTCTAAACCTGTCTAGAAGTAAAGAAATGTGGCATCTGATTTGGGGAGCGAATAAACGGTAGAGAACAACGTTCTTTGGAATATATTGCTCTTTATTCCTTTCATATCCTCATCAGATTTGTCCACAAGAAAAAAGAACCCACAACAGAGATCAACATACTTATTAATATTACTTTAAAGCTTTTTTGCTGAATTTCTTGCTTGTCCCCAGTGTAGACTTAGGTTTCTCCCTCATTCAAATGAAAGAGCATTTCAGCAGAGACAAGCAGCTATAATACAGTCTCCTAATCTGACATATAATGGAGAAGAGGTGCCTGCATCTACTAGGAGACTGACATTCTGCCTATTAGTGAAGAGGCTAAAGTTTTCTTTCTTTCTTTCTTTCTTTCTTTTTTCTTTCTTTCTTTCTTTCTTTCTTTCTTTTTCTTTCTTTCTTTTGAGACAAAGTCACATCAAGTTGCTGAGATTCAGAACTCATGACCTCCTGACTTAGCCTCTCATGTTCTGGGATTTTTTTTTTTTTTTAAAGATTTATTATCTTATGTATATGGGTGTTTTGCCTTCGTATATGTCTGTCTGTGTACCATGGCTGTGCACTGTGTGCATGCAGTGCTCGTGGAGGCCAGAGGAGGGCACTAGCTCCACCTGAAACTGGGGCCGCAGATGGCTGCAAACCACCATGTGGATGCCTAGAATAGAACCCAGGTCACCTGTGAGAGCACCCAGTGCTCCCAACCACAGAGCCATCTCTCCATCCCATGTTCTGGAATTTCAAGTATGGACTGACACATCTGTATTTTTTTATTGGCTTCTGAAATAAAATCAAGGTCCATTCCTAGCTCCCTTTGTCACTAATGTCAGAGTAGAGTGTCAAAAGTCTGGGAATTAAGAATACCCACAAAGGCATCATTGCTGTGCAATTCAGAATACTTCCAGCAACATGGTTGGGATTCCCTCACTGAACTCAAGAATTTGACTATGATGGCAACGTGTTTAAAATAACTGTCATTCATCATATTCGTATAGCTCAGTTGTCATGAAAACTTGAATTTCAAAGACACACGCTGTTGGTTTTTTTCCCCCTCTGTGTAAAATATGTGCTTCGAAGAAGCCATCAGAGATAGCATTATGAGGCTATGTTCTGCTTAGTTAGAAATCTGTGTATGTCAGGAGAATTCGGCTAGATTTTGAGGTTGTGAGTAAATTGTTCCAGACAAGCAATTGCACAGAATTTGGTGAGGGACATGAAATCTTTTGTCAAAGATAGCAACGCATTTCATCTGATCTTTAACAAGCACCATAGCTAGAGGTGGTGATATACAACTGCAGGAGTGTGGCCCCTATCCAAAGGATCCTGTTACTTGCAATAAAGACATGGTTAAGCTTACACCTCTCGAGAAGACCAGGTCCAATTATTGTGGAAAGAAAGCACTAGTAAACACTTTTCCCAACCGAAATTGTCACAGACACAAGTTGGAGTTGCTTTCTGGATTCAGGCAGTTTCTCACTGGCCTCAAGTGTGCTAGACCAATCACTCTGGGCTCTCTCAAGGGTCAGCATGATACCTGGAGCTCAGCAGTTGGTATAAGGACAGATGCTGTGTTAGCACTTTGAAATACTCTATTAAAGTACCTCAGAAGTCTGCTCACAGTGCTCTGACAAAACACTGGAGGCTGGTATGTAAACAATAGAAAAGTATTTCTCTCTGGAAAGTATAGAACTAAGGCATGGTTGGGTTCTGGAGAGAGTCCTCTTGAAGTCAGATGGGTGACTTCTCTTTGGTTCTCTTTTAAGGACCCTAATATCATGACATAATTAGTTTCTGGTGACCCTAAATCCTTGTAGCATTAGGAGATCCTAACAAAAGTTTAGGATTTTGTATATGAACCTGAAGAATAAAAGTACTGAGTTTGTAATAATGTGTGTTTTGGACCGCTGTCTTCCAGCATAGTGCGGCCATCATCATCTTACTGAGAGCAGCTGTGACCACACACAATAAGATCCTCAGCCAATCACACCATGGATATTACCTTATAGACAGAACGATCATTAGATCCTCAGCTGAGCTTCCAGCCACTTTACCACACTACACCACCCATCTCCATGCTGTATTTGATTCCACCGCAGCAGTACATGACCTTGGGAGGTTCTGGGGTACGTAAGAGGTAGAAGATTGAAGGGTAGGTATATATGACATGACTCCATATGTACACTTTTGGGGAAATCGTGACAAACGTTGGGGCGGGACTTCCCAGTGATGCTGTTGTTTGGGAATCCCCCACAGTCCTGTGAGGATCTCCTCACTCACACTCCTGTAAGCATCCCCAGTAAACTCCCTGGTTCAGTAAGCTACAGTTCAATACAATCATTTCCTCGGTCTGTTCACAGAGTCCTCTCTGGGTAAGTCGCTGATCACATGTCCCCAAGAAAAGTCTCATAACAATCTGATACAAAATTCGATAATCACTATAGCTCATGTATAGTAACAAATGGTTGACTGAACCAAAATAGACCGAGTCTTTCTGGAAATTTTCTTTCTGGAAATTCTTTTTCCTGGGGGAAATGTTAACTTAGGTATTAAATAGAAATGGAGGCCGGACAGTGGTGGCGCATGCCTTTAATCCCAGCACTTGGGAGGCAGAGGCAGGTGGATTTCTGAGTTCTAGGCTAGCCTGGTCTACAGAGTGAGTTCCAGGACAGCCAGGGCTACACAGAGAAACCCTGTCTCGAAAAACCAAACATACATACATACATACATAAATAAATAAATAAATAAATAAATAAATAAATAAATAGAAGCAGAGACAAGAGGAAAAGTATTGGCTGTCATTTGCCATTTTAAACTGCCTTGTAGCCTGCCTTTCTACAATCTGTTGTCCCCTGCCTTCTTCCCCAACCCTCGTGTGTGTGTGTGTGTGTGTGTGTGTGTGTGTGTGTGTGTGGTGTATACATGCAGATGAATGTGCTCATGTGTGCATATTCAAATGAAGAGAGGAGGACAACCTGGAGCACTGCTCCATAAGTATCATCACCTTTTTTGTTTGTTTGTTTTGAGACAGTGTCTTTCCCACTCCTGAAACTGGCCAAGTAGGCTAGGTTAATGACCAGGAACCCAGAGATCTTCTCATTTCTGCCTCCCCAGTACATCTGACATAATCATCATGCCCCAATTCTCCTTTTAACCAATCATGCTTCTATTTAAATGGATTCAGAAATAGGGACCCTGTTGTGCCTACTAAAGAAAATCCCAAGTCAGGCATCAAGAAGAATATTAGTTAACAACTGGTGAGCCCATTGTGTACGTAGTTACAGACCTAGGAAGCGTTTCTCTCTTGCCATGCACTTAGATTCTTAGTTCTCTGATAAACACACTTGTTCATACAAGTGCTATGCTCATATCTTTTGCTGGGCTTGCTCCTAGTATCAAGTGCACTGGAAAGCTGATGTCTGAGTTTCCCTGTAAAACAGCTGTATTTCATATATTCTTCAGGCAGCTGGTATGAGTGTCATTTTTCATGTTATTACCAACTCCAGATACCATCACTCCAGTTCCTTAAAACAGCTTCCAATTTGATAGACAGAAAGAGCCAGCACACTGTTTTCTGTTTTTCGAGTTTGCATTTCTTGGGAAACCAGGTCATACTTACAAAGAAGCCTTGGATTCCCCTCCAGTTCTAGGGTGTCATGCTCACGTTGCCCTTATCAGACGGTGGATGCCTCCCTTGCTGACTGACTCACCCTATCAAAATGCTAACAGAGTTTCCTGTCATCCAAGGGCTTTGTCAAAACATCACGTGATCTAATTGTGATCTCAAATACCAATATCTTTCTTCACTATGTTGTGGGAGAGCAAAGCCACTGGGACCTCTGACACCTTTAGAAGACAGAAAGAACAATTTTGCTTGATTTTGTTTGGTTTTGTTAACATTTAGATTCAGCGACCAGAGGTGGGTGGAAAACCCTTTGATTGACACAAGAGACTGCTTTTTGTCTCACATTTTGAAAACAAAACCAAACAAGTGAGTCCGTCTTCTGTGGCGCTTCCCTTTTCCAGTGACTATCATCTCATGAGGGGCACCCCCCCTCCCGGGATCTGGTATCCTCACAAGAGCCAGAATGTCTCCTCACTGTCTCTCCTTGTGATGATGTCAAATGAGGCACATTTACTTTCAGGTTTCTCTCTCTCTCTCTCTCTCTCTCTCTCTCTCTCTCTCTCTCTCTCTCTGTGTGTGTGTGTGTGTGTGTGTGTGTGTGTGTGTTGTGTGTGTGTCTTTCCTGGGGAGCAGACTAAAATGAGCAGGAGGTGTTGGAAAGTGACCTCAGGCTTCTCATAGGGAGGCTGCGAACAGAGAAAGACCACTTCTCCAGGCACCTGCTACCTCTGAGAAGTCTCTTGTGCATGCACACAATGTGGCAGTGAATGCTGAAACCAAAGTTCAGAGCAGCAGAAGAAAGACAAGCAGGAACTATTTTCATTTTATGTTTAGATCAAATGTATATCACATATCTTAGAGATCTGAAAATGACATGAAAGGATGTTTAGTATAATAGTTTATAGTTATATCACTATTACTCTGGTGGGTTAAAACTACATTATTACTTTTGCATTTGAAGCATTCTTTCACTATATGTGGTATATGCATGTTATATTTACATATATATACATGAAATATGTAAACTGTCATATTCGAATGCAGTAGTTTTCTATATGTGCATCAAAGTATTGGGATAGTCTGCTTGGCGTGTGCTTAGGACACCATGACAACACTGGAATAGAAATGAAAGAAAATCCCAAGAGCAAGCTGGGCTCTGTGTGCCATGCCCACACACCCGACTGAAACATGCAGCTGCTTTATTTACTAGGGGAAAGAAGTCTAGAATCTGCAGAAGAAAGCAAAAGCCCCTCCCCCCTTCCCCCCATTATAGGGAGAAAATGGCTCACTGGGAACAAGCACCTTCTATCAGCACGGACAAGGCTTAAGCTCCCAGAACCACCTTAAATACCTAACACGGGCTGTCATTTTGCTAAAGTGACACTCAGGTTTGTAATTTTAGATGTTAAACGGTATAAACACAGGTTATGTCCAGTCTGTCTGAGGAGCCTGATCCCTTGCCTGTCCTTGTGACCCCACCGCCACCCCCAAGTTTGAACCTGACCCCTGCAGCTCATCTCCCATTTGTGGATCCTTACTGTAGCACTAAATCACGTCCTTTGCCAGAGGCCTACACCAGGCCCATCTGTATTTGCTGGGTTCAAATGGGTTAACTGGCCAGAGGCGGGCACCATCCCTTAGTGCGGATAGCACATAGCACGTCCTGGATTTGAACCCAAGTTGTCAAGCTGCGAAATCACAAGCTTAACCGCTAGATTGTGATGTCTCCTAGTAGACTGGGTAGTTTCCAAGCTTATCTCTGCACTGAGATTTTCTAAGGGATATTTCTGAAAATGTCAAAAAAATTGTACCTTTGGGTATAATTAAATTGGAACCTGGGTATCAGCTATATGCCCCATCCACTATGCATGAAGAAAAGCCACCACATGTGACCACAGCAGTGTGAGACTCACCTTGTCTCCCATCCAGACTGCCTGATGGTCAAATGCTCAGTCTCCACAGGGGAGGCAGAGACACAAGACCATGACTCATAGTGTGAGCATCATTGTCAGCTGCCAGACAGCAGAGCAGTCCTAGTTTAGTTCTTCCTCTGAAGACCACATGGGATAATGGTACCCAGGGCTATGCAGCCTCTGCTTTATCTGGTCACATTCCCAAATAGCCGTGAAAAGGTGGGAGCCTGTGAGGAACCATTGTTGAGTGTCAACACCAACAGCATTGCCCTGTTGATAGGCATTGATTTGTTTCAAGTTACAGACAGGAGTCAAATGGGAGGACTTCACTATGGGACAGCATAGGCCCACATTCTAGGTCTGCCAAATATTGGACAGGTTTGGGCCAGCTCTCTCACATCCCATTTTTAGAGTTGGTGAGATGGTCCATGGAAGAAAGACATTTTACCACACAAGCCTAATGAGCTGAGTACTGACAGGATGAGAAAACCAACCTCATTAAGTTACTATCTGACTTCCAGATGCACTGTACAGCGCATGTGTATGTGTATGCGCACACACACACACACACACACACGCCACCACCACCAACAACAACAACAACAATAAAAAAAATTTAAAAGGTTTCATTTTTCTCATCTAGAAAATGAGATTATAGAAATAAAACTTCCCCAGTACCCATCAACAGCTACTATTATTAATTATTGTTTTAAATTAATGAGGTTAATTTTCTAATTGTAAGAGAATGAAAAGAATTAGTGTTTTAAAATTTTTGCTAGCATGTATTGTTACCTGTTAATTCAGAGTTAGGTCCATAACCCCTTTTTGTTTTCTTTAAGTTTAGCTATTTTCCTTCGGGGTTGTGTTTTAATTTTCAAGTGATTTTTTTTCTATAAGTATGTTTGATTATGGAACATAATTAATCCATAAACTCTGATGATACAATAGATGTTTCTGTAAAGTATAACTAGTTAAAGATGAATAGAAGCAGCAATGGATTGATGCTTGTGGGAAAATATAACACGGTTGTGTAAGATATCTATACTGTGGACAATTGGGTCATGACTATGCAGAAATTCTTCGTAATATCATTGAAATTTCTCTAATCTAAGACTATTCTTTGAAAGTTGCTTTTTAGCAGATTCCAGCAACTGGAGAATCTCCTGCATGGCTCTCAGTTCTGATATTCTCTTTACACATAACCTCTCCTTCTCATATCATATTCCTTCTACCTGAGCTGTTCCTGTGACTGTTTTGCAGGGACAATCTCTTGCTGAAGAGCATACTACTGCATCTTACACCGGAAAGATTCTTCCTCTCACCTTCAACTTTGAACTCTGTGTGTGCTGGGTGTATACTTCTGTGTTGACAGTGTGTGTGTGTGTGTGTGTGTGTGTGTGTGTGTGTGTGTGTGTCCACTACTTTTTAACTGCCACCATTTTTTAGCTGGAAGTCTCCTATTGTGGGTTTGTTTTGTGTTTTTTCTTTTTTCTTTTCCTTTGTTTTTTAAGGCTAAGTCTCTCTGTGTAGCCCAGACCAGCCTTGACCTTGAAGTCCTCCTGACTTAGGTCCCTGAGTGCTAGGATTTCAGGTATGTGTGTGCCCCACACCTAGTTTCATATTCTCTGTCTCTGTCATCCAGCTTTCATACATCTTGTCAGCAGTGTCTCATCTGTAATCAATCCTGTCCAGTTGTATAAATTTATTTTTTTTAACTGCATAACCAATTACCACAGATTTCAGATCTTGAAACATCTTTTATTATCTCATAGTTTCCATGGTCAGGAGTCTGGCCGGTTGTAGCTGGAGCCTCTCTCTGCTCAAGATCTCTCAAGGCAGAAATCAAGGTTGTCATCTGGCTGCATTCAAATATTCTCAATTAGGAAAAGTATCCGCTTCCAAGTCCGTTTGGGTTGTTGGCAGAATTTGTTTTCTTGAAGTTATTTTTCTGAAGCCATGGTTTTTTTTTTGTTTTGTTTTTTTGGGGTTTTTTTGTTTGCCTGCTGTCAGCTGAGGGCTGCTCCTCCCCACCTCCATTCCTGCCACATGGCTCTCCCCAAGACATGGTAGAGCACAGTGTGGCTGCTGGGTTGGCACAGGACCCGATCCTGATAACTTCTGTGGCTCTGACTTCCATTTCTAGTGTCTGGGTCAGTTCTTGGGCGATCTTAATGAACTGATTATTCTCAATATTTTCTTTCCTCTGTGCCTAGTAATCTTTCACCAGATGTCAAAAATTATAAAGTACTTTAATGTGGAATCATACTTTAAAATCATGCTTCATTGTACTTTAAAAAGACCATGTAACATAAACTTTTATGTTGTAACCATTTGTCAGAGTATAGGGCAGGAGTAAAGTGTATATTTACTTTGTTGTTCCACACATCTCTAGAACTTTCTAAGCTTGCAAAATGAAAGCTCTGTGTCCACTGAGCAAGTCTGGTTCCTAAAAACCCCCATTCTACTTTTGGTTTCTGTGAGTTCGCGTACGTTAATGGGTCAGTGTAAATGGAATCATACAATATTCTCTCTTCAAACCCGGAGATGCTGGCCACTGATCCATGGGCTCACACATACTAGGCAGGTACTCTACCACTGAGCTATACCCTTTTTATTTTGAGACAAGATCTCACAAAGTTCTCCAGGATCACAAATTCAAGGCACACCTAATGTTGCTTACCAAGTTGGTAAGCACGAGATTGGATCCATTTATGAATGTGTACAAAATACACTGAATTTGAGCTAACCCTTTCTACACCCTAGAACCCCTCCATACGTACTTCTCGGGGTTTTCACACATGTCCACAAGTCAGTCAACTACAGTCAGCACCAGGTGACTGTCACCTCCTCCACTGTTTCTATCCAAGGAGCCCACTTTGGGTTATTTGTGATCCCTGTGCTGATATCTGAGAGTGGTCATATTAGTGCTATTAGTGGCCAGAGTCACTGAGGCGGGATCGGATCTCTTCAGATTTTGAGAGTCCAAACCAGTTCTTTTTTTTTTTTTTTTTTTTATTTATTTATTTATTTTACCAAGGGTCAGATATACTTATACAAAAATTCTATAGAGCCTTCAAACAAGCAATATTTTTTGAGTTATGTTTAGAAAAATTCAGAACCACAATAAGCTCCTTCACAAAGCAAATAATATTGAAATAGTGAAATCACGTGTAAACCCAACAAAAATATATAAATTATAGTCCAGTATCCCTCATGAGTATACATACAAAAATTCTCAATGAAGTAGTTGCAAACTGAATACAAGAGATATAAAAAAAAACCAGTTCTGAACACCCCATTCACCTGGTTGATAGCCCTTCCCCCACGTCTTCCAGTCCCCGATAACATGAGTTCCATCACGTCTTATAAAAGAAACCAGCTACAGAGGAATCAATGCGCATCTTCCAGGTTCCAGCAGGCGATAAGACTCAGGAGGCACAGCCTTTGCTGCAACAGAAGCTGCTGGCTGCTGAGCTAGTTACGTGCCACATAGCTATGCCCAGGAATGATACCAGGTGTGTCTGTGAAGATCTATGGAGCTGTACCCTCCATCTACCTGCAGCTCGTGGAGCAGACCACCATTCTGACTACAGCAAGCAGAACAGACAGGGAGTCCATTCACAGCCAAGAGCTCCTGGGCCAGTTCCTCCTAGAGGTCTCAACCTCCACAGCAGTGATGAAAACCTACCTATGTTCTAGTGTACAGAGCTACCTCCCCTAGTGGCTAGGTTATTTCGTGTGGCACCTCACTGACATTCTCTGCAGTGACTTTGTTTTGGAGTGCAAATTAGTCACCTATGTCACTGTGATTAAAACAACAACAACAAACTGACAGAAACAACTTAAGGGAGGAAAGACTGGCTTGGGCTTATGGTTACAGAAGGATTTCAGGGAAAGCCCGGCAGGCAGCTTAGTTCAGAATGGTGGGAGTGTGTAATGAGTTGCTCACATTGCAGTGGAGCAGGAACCGGAGAGTGTGAAAGAAACCAGGGGACAGGTATCACCTTAAATACCCACCTTTAGCATATACTTCTACCAGCAAGGCCCCAACTCCCAAAGTTTCCTCTGTCCCCCACCAGCAGTATTCAGAACATGAGTCTGTCGGTAGACATATCAGATGGAACAATAATGGGACCCAAGCAAGGTTCCCTGACCTAAGAAGCTGCTGCTGTCTTGAGGCCCAGCAGGTCTGCAGGATGATCAAGAACTCTGAATGGCACCTTTGTTCCACTCCCAAGACCATAGGATTTGTCTATGGTCTGATTTGCCCGATTCCCAGAATACCTCATCTTCTGTTGATTTCAGAAGCCTTATGCCAGCGTTGGTGTTCTTGTGACAAATGTTGAAAACAACTCATTGCTTGAAGTATTTTCCCTTCAACCTCCTCTTCCTGCACCCCTGGTTCATCCTCTCCCTCAAGGCAACAAGGGGCTGTGTGTGTTCCTCAGCCAGTGACAATAAGAACGAGGCAAGCAAAGGGCAAGACTAGGTGTTTTATTGCTAAAGATACTTGGGGGAAAATAACTGAGCCCCAAGCTCACTGTTTCATGGTGCTGACTCTTGTTCTGCTGCATTGTGTGGTCATGCCTGACCTTGAAGGCATACAGCCTCTCTCACCTGGATACTACACAGATGAATGTCTATGAAGGTGACCGCACCCCAGACAGCAAAAGCAAAGGTGTCTCTCCGCAGACACCTTGCCTCCTTCCTTGGCAGGCTAGGATAAGACCTCTTTCCAGGACCTTCCTTTCTCCCTTTCTCAAGAAAGCTCAGCCTTTCTTCCTCATCCAGACACAAATCTGGTCCTTCTCCTTGACCTTCTAGGTTCCCACCAGCACATGGAGAAAGCAGTGCTTTCATTAACTCTTAATTCCACTCATTAACTCCTGTTTTCTGGACCTTTCATCCTGCTGTGACTACAAAAAAAGGTTTATTGGAGAATCATGTATTCCTGGGACATGTGACTGGGGTCCGACTCTCACTTGGATAACATGGAGGAACACGTGCACTGCTACTTTTAAATGAGCAATGATGTTTACACAGAATTTTCCCAAGACCACCCAACTCATTTCACATGTCTTCTTCAGCTTTCCAAGCCCTGGCCTCCAGAGGAAAGAGAAAATGTAACAACTCAGCGCCCCACCCAGTTCTGAAGACATGACTTAATACTGAAAGTATTTGCAAGCCTGCACTACTGATCAACATGCCCATGTCAAATAAGCCATCTTTTCTTGTACTTTTTATTTTTAATGAAAGGTGTCCGTAGATACATTCTGCTCTCTGACCCTCTTGTCTATTGCTAATGTCTCATTACATACTGGGAGAAGTGTGAGCAAAGACCATAAATCTAAGAAAAAACTAATAACAGAAGATGATGCACTTGGTATTTGGCCTTCCCCCAGTCTCCTGTTTTATATGTATTTCACATAAATTGCCTTTCCTTTTTAGCTCTGTGCTGTGCATAAAGTTACTGTTAAAATTTTTTGCCCATGGAAAATTGGTTAGGGATTTTTCAGTGCACAAATACATTTGGTAATATGCTTCTTACATTGGGTTTGAGGAGCAGATCAGGCACTGTCTCAATCTGTTCAGGCTGCTATAATGAAATACCGTAAGCCAAGTGGCTCATGAACAAGGAAGTTTCTCGTAGTTCTGTAGCCTGGGGAGTCCTAAATGGAGACACCCGAAGGTTGCATCCCAGTTCAGCGATGACATTTTCCATCTGTGCCTTCACATGGCAGAATGGACATGGTGACTCTCAGTATGACTCATATAAGCACAGTAAGCCTATTCATTTCACAAAGTCCAACTTTAGTCTGGGCATGGTGGCATAGTGCCTGTGGTTGCTGAGAATTGAACCCTGGTCCTCTGCAGGAGCAGTAAGTGCTCTTAACTGTTGAACTATCTCTCCAGCTGCAAGGCTCCACTTTTTAGTATCAGTCCGTTGGTGATTATCTTTCAACCAATGAATGGGGATGTAGGCAAGGCCACTCAGACAACAACAGGCAGGTCACAGCAAAGGAGAAATCAAGCGACTTGTTGAAACGTTGTCAGTCAGTACCAGTGTTATCATAAATTGCTTTTTTTTCCTTATATAATCATGGTTAATCTGGAAATCATCACCTCATTTTAAGTTTGGTTGTTCTGAGTTTCACAGACATACCACGTTGCGGTGGGTGTATATGAAACATGCTTTATTACCCTCTAGTTTCCCAGGATGTGGGGTGCACTGGTTTCTTGTATGCAGAAAACAACATAGTGTGAAAGTAGAAGGGCTCTGGCTTTTCTTTGGTCCTTACATCAGCTCTCTGATACTTCTATAAAGTGGGGACAGAAGCATCTCTCCCTTTGTGTCATCATGACATCTGATTTAAATGTCACATGTAAAGCACTTTACCCAATACACTTTGATAAATATCTTCTGAATCAAGTGTTCTTTTATTATCCATAAAAAGAGAAAGGCATAATAGTGAATAAAGGGCCTCCTCGCTGGTAAGAAACCTCTATAGAACACAGGCATCGAGGCTCTGCCTCCAGGTTGCTTTCAAAGCAGCTGAGATGAGCAGATGCAGCTACATTGAATAAGGAAGAGCTGGCACAAGAAGGAATCAATGGTGCTCCAAGAGCTGGAGCTAAATGAAAGGAAGTAGGCTGATGGGAGAGGCAAAATCAGGTATAGTTCACAACGGAGCAGACTTCAGTCTGGCTGACTGTGGATGATTGTGGTTTTAACAAGCAGAGATAGGGCAGAGAGACATTCTGTGTAGAGGATGCACCAGCTGGCATAAAACAAAATGCAGGCATGCACTTGACTTAACCAGTAGGTTGGTGTAAGTAGGACAAACACCATGGCTACTCAGAGGGAGGCCCGTGGTCTCTGTTTCCTGGGAGCTCCTTCGGAACTCAGACTGTTAGCCAAGCATAGTGCAGCACTCCAGAAATCCCAGCATGGAAGGGTGAGACAGGAGGATCCTGTCTCAGGTCAGTTGGAATTATATAGACCCTGTCTTGGAAAAAGAAAAGTAAGGAAGAAAGGTGATGGGAAGGCAAGGGAAAGGGAATCAGGAGGGAACAGGGAGAGAGAAAGAAAGAGAGGAGACGAGGTAGAGAAATAGAGGAGATGAAAGATGAGGAAAAGGAGGAGAAGACATACACAATCACCGTTTTGACAAGTTTGCATGTGGGAAGCTCTGAGAGAGAAAGAATTAGAGACTTAAGTCACACGGAAAGGTAGATTGTGATCAGATCCCAAAGAGAGGCTGGAGAACCTCCCCAGGCAGGTGCTTCAGAGCAAACTGGGAAGGGAAATTTTAAATCCTTTAAAAAGATTTTATTCTTTATGACTCTGTCCGTGCCTACTTGTCTGTATCTGCACCACTATATGCATGCAGGTACCTTCAGAGGTCAGAAGACAGCAGAACCCTTGAACTAACATTACAGGCAGTTGTGAGTTGCCTAGCATGGGTGCTGGGGGACCAAACTACAGAGCTCTGCCAGAGCAGTAAGCACATTAGCTCGGAGCTGTCTCTCCAGCTCCTTAAAGTCTGTGTATCCTGCTAACAACATTGCTTTCCAGTTGCGAGGACCGTGGGTTATTTAGTAAGGTGTTATGATCTGAACCTGAAATGACCCCCACCCCTTGGGCTCATGTTTTCAATGTTTGCAGGTTTAGGTTCCTGCAAAATTGCTCAGAAGGTACAAAGAGCTGCCCCACCCCCACCCCCACATATAATGCCTCTTCTTATAGCAAGCACAAGCATCTGTGACAATCAGAGAGACGTGGTGCTATATTGTCATCACTCAGCTTCCACACTTCACAGTTAATGAGACAGGGTCTCGCTGGATATCACTGGCTGACCTGGAACTTGCTATGTAGACTAGGTTGGCCTTGAACTCACAGAGATCCTCCTGCCTCTGCCTCCTGAATGCTGGAATTAAAGGCCTACGACACCACATCTAGCTTAGGGCTCACTTCTGCTGTTTAACGTTCTATGAGTTTGGCCAGTTGTCCAATGGCCTATACCTATCAATATCATTGAAGTGCTGTACGAAATGGTTTCTGACTTAAAAGTCCGAGCTCTGCCTACTTACTTTTTCTCTCCCCGACTCTGGTACCCACTAATGTTTAAACCTATGTCTACAGTGTTGTCTTGACTGGAATATGATATAGTTGGAGTGATACAGGGTGACTTCTTTCACTAAGAAATGTGCATTTAAATTTTCTTCATGTATTTTCATAGCCCCATCACGTACTTCTTAGCACCAAATAACCAAGTCCCCTGTCTAGATGCACTACAGTATATTTTCCGCTATTTATATACACTAAGGCATCTCCGTTGTTTAACAGTTATGAATAAAGCTGCCGTGTACAGATTCCTTTGCAGACATGCATTCTTAACTCATGTAAGTAAATACCATAATTGCTAGATCATATGAAATAGGCCTCAGGATTCGTGACAGCTGTGTGCTCAGCATAGCAGCTAACACTTAGAGAATTCTCAGCTAGTGATTCTGATCATTAGGCTTGCCCTGGGCAGGAGTAGATGAAGGTCCAAATACCAGAACCAGATAAGGTAGTTTTGTCAGGGCTGGGCTTAAGAATGCAGGCTCATCACCACAGGTGCAAGCCCCAAAGGGCCAGGTATCCGCTAGACAGAATACAGCAGCAGCTAGAGATCGGATCTGCTGAGTGCAGATTACACTTGCCGGAACTCTTGCATACTTCAAGCCAAGAGCTAGGTAGGAGCACTGCTATCCAGGCAGCCTGTGTGTCCACTTGGAAAACACAGGACCATTTTGTTCCTCCAGGTCGACAGGTCTTTCCTCTGTTCTCATTCTCAGTACAAAGAGCCCTGCAGGGAGGGAGGGAGGAGGCTCATTTCCAGTCAAGTCCGCTTTGCACAACTCCCTGGGACAGGCCCTGGGTGGTGGTGGTGGTGCACACCTTTAAACGCAACACTTGGGAGGCAGAAGCAGGCAGATCTCTGAGTTCGAGGATAGCCTGGTCTACAAAGCAAGTTCCAGGACAGAGAAAGGACCCTTGTCTCAAAAAAATAAATAAATAAAACAAAACAAAAAACTTTAGAAAACCAAAAAGAATGAAAGCAAGTGTCTATGTCGTGGTACTTGCAGTGTCGTCTAACTGCAGCCTCGACGATCTATGACAAACGGGACTTCCTTCTGCAGCTGTGACATCTTTAGAAGCAGCTTCAGATAGGCAGGGATACTACAGCGAATCTATGGAAACTGGGTGTAAGTGAGGAGAGAGATCCAGTCTAATGCTCAAAGGAGGCGAATGTTCTAGATGCTTCTCAACAAAGCACCTGCCTCCAGCATTCTCTATTAACCCTTTCTTGTCCCTGCCATGCCTTACGATCCTAACACAACTATATGAGCTGCTTTAGGATCTGAACAGCGTTCCTCTGGTTATTTTTTTTTTTCTGCTTTTTTTTTTTTTTTTTTTTTGGTTTTTTTGAGACAGGGTTTCTCTGTGTAGCCCTGGCTGTCCTGGAACTCACTCTGTAGACCAGGCTGGCCTTGAACTCAGAAATCTGCCTGCCTCTGCCTCCCAAGTGCTGGGATTAAAGGCGTGCGCCACCACCACCCAGCTTTTTTTCTGCTTTTTAAAAAACATTTTTATTAATTTTTTTTTTTTTTGCATTTCACCTTTGTATACATATTCACTTCTGACTCCTCTTCTTAACTCTTCCCAGATGTATCCCCACCTTCCCACCCCAACTTTGCATCCCCTTTTAAAAATTATTTAATAGTCCATAGGCTCCCATTTGTGCTGTCTATTGCTTCTGGGTGTAGGCTATCTATAGGAGTGTGGTCAACCTATCAGGGGCCACACCCTACAGAATGCTGACTCTCTCTATCCTTCCCTGAAGATCCTTTTTGGCTCCATGCTGGCTGACTTGATTCTGAATACAACTTTTGCAGGCAGCCACAGCTATTGTGAGTTCATGAACACAGTGGTCCTGATACATCCAGAAGATACTGGTTTTGTCTAGCCCTTCCCAACCTCAGACGTTCACAATTTCTCCACCCCCTCTTCTGGGATGGCCCCTCAACCCTAGGGAGAAACTGTAAAAGAGATGTCCCACTTGTCGCTGAGTGCTCCACAGTGTCTTATGGCCTGCACTCTAACCTGTTGTGAGCCTGGGTTTCTACACTAATCAGTATCCAGAGAACCTTCTCCGATGGGGTCCAGGAGCTCCACAAATTCACAGGTAGAGTGATCCAAGCTGAGAGCATTGGATACCATGTCCAGTTAGCCCAGTAACAGTACTGTGCTCACCCCCAGAGCCTGTGAGCTCCCCAGCTGGGAGTTGTCTAGCTAGTCTTTAAAGCTCTAGTTATCACTGTTTCCTGGATTATTTAAGGACGGGGAGGAAGCTGTGAAATTATGTTTTAAGAATTAGTCACCACTGGGACTTGGCCATGCACGTGTTAAGAAATACTCTACTACAGTCTGGGGGGGGGGGGGGGCGGGGCATTTCAGATGTGTCAAGAGGCTCAGCTTGTTTGTCCTGCTCCATGATTTCAAAACATAATTTAAAACAAAACAAGAAGTCCATACCACAGTTCAAAACAGAAGGATATCCTGCCCTGCACCAAGGTTTCAGACAAGGCTCACGGGAAGCACAGTGGCTGGATCTGTTTGGAAACTCAGTTTCCTCTTTCCTGGAACCTTCTAGAAGCGAGTGGAAGTCAGGCTGCTTCTGGTCTCATCCCTCCCTGTTTTCTCAGTGGCCCTTCACCATTCCTGGTGCTCCCTTTCCTCTGGTCCTTTATTTCTTAAAAAGAACTTTGCTCTGTTGACTGGGGTTACCCTTAACTAGCCAGCACCCTCTTGAAGATGAGGTAGAGAGAGTACCAATCACTGAGGAATAATAAATCATTGTCCTTAAACAGAAAACCATTCAGATATGAAAGTCACATTGTGTTTACAAAGTTAGGAACACTATTGTTAGGGAACGCAAAGAGAACTCGGTTGTGCATCACACACACACACACACACACACACACACACACACCCTGGTTGCAGTTGCTACTTTAGTGTTTTTAGTGTATCCTTTACTACTCAATAGGTATATTGTTGGCAATAAAAATCATTACTTTTCATTTTAATGCTCAGAGCTCACATGGCTTTATGCATCTCAGCTTTTTGAGGAAACTTGGAGGTGAGAGAATAAACAGTAGTAAAGAGAACAAGGAAGTGTACATGGGATCTCTGCTCCTGGGCTTCCAATGGCCCATGATGCCCAAGTCCAAGTCATTTCTGACCCTCCGTCCAAGCCTCACAGATACGTTTCCATATGTGTTATTTATCGTTTTAGTTCTGTTGTTATTCCATTTGAGAATGAGCTTCTTCAGGAGTCTAGAGAGGAGCAGAAAAGAGGAAAACCAAGTGCCACCTGCAAATGCTTCTTGTCTAAAATGAATAGGAGGAGACATATTAAAGTATGAGCAAAGTGTCTGTGCCCACATGCTTCTGGTGCCTTAGCAGACACTGGGTGCTGTCACAGTGGTTCAAAGGGGATGATTTCCTTCCTTGGCAATTTTAGCATCCACAGGATTCTGTCATGGTTTGTTAACATACAGATATGTGTAGAATGTCGTTGGGACACAGAAAAAGTCAAGTCCAGGCAACTGAATTAAGAATTACCAGGCTATGCCTTTAATCCCAGCACTTGGGAGGCAGAGGCAGGCGGATTTCTGAGTTTGAGGCCAGCCTGGTCTACAGAGTGAGTTCCAGCACAGCCAGGGCTACACAGAGAAACCCTGTCAAGAAAAATTTCAAAAACAGAAAAGAATTGCCAGGCTAACTAGATATCTCAGTAAGTAAAACATTTTCAGTACAAGTATGCAGATCAGAGTCAGGGTCCCCTGTACCCACATAAATGCCAGGCAGGCATAGCAGCCTGCATGTAACTTCAGCACTCAAAAGGCAGGCTGGCTAGCTAGCTAGACTAACTGAATTATCAAGCTTTAGGCTCAAGTGAGAGACCCAGTCTCAAATATAAGTGGTAAGCAAACAAAGAAGACACCTGACTCACACCTGGGCCTCCACACATACATGAACACACATATATGCACATTGGAGTGAACACACATACACAGGCACCATACAGAATAATAAATGAATAAGGGATAATAATTACCTGTGTGAAGAAAGATGGCAAAACCTGGCATGAACACACGTAAGCTGTGACTTGGAGGAAAAAGGCCATGACAAACAGTTGACACACCCAGGGTCCTCTGTAGCCAGTGGCACCCATCCGCTGTGGTGAATCAGCTCACAAATAGGGAACTCAGTATTGTTGAAATTTATGAGGATTGAATTTCTCTGTTACATTGATATCTGGAAAGTGTTCTTTTGTTAACTAGTAGGCAAATCTATTTAAACAAGCGTTATTGCAAGTCCCTTGTAACCACATAAATGGGGCACTCCAATCTGGAACAATCAGAAACTTAGCCGTCCCGGCTGGATTCCATCTAGGTCTTCTACCTCCATGTTTTTAATGCGCTGGGAACCAACCAGGGCTCGGCATACTGTACATGAACACAGTCACTGAACTCTACCTCTGTACATATACCCTCTGTAGAGCACTTCTAAGGTCAGCTCCATGCCTACTGATCTGTCCACAGCCCAGTACAAAAACCAACCTGCATCCAACTTGAGTTCAAAGTGTGGTCTCCAGGTGCTTCTGTTAATAGAAACAGCAAAGGGATAAAAATTATGCCTGTCAAGTGGGTCATTGTAAAGCAGCAGGACTGTGGCTCAGGAGCTGGGGAGTCACTAGGAAACTCCAAAGAAACTCACAGGTGACCTTGTTTCCACCAGTGTTGATCATGACTCACAGTGTCACCGGAAGCACGCATCCTTAACCACAAGGCCCCTGAGTTGCAGTCCCCAGCCGTGAGTTGCAGTCATCAGCAGAGGACCACAACCACTCAGCACACAGTTTATATGTATTCACTGTATTGAAAGTCAAATGAAAACTAACCAGGAACCCAGAGTTAGGAAACAGCAGGTGCACCCGTTGCTTTAGACCACAGGCAGACAGAAGAGAGTATCTTGCAAGTGTTGTTGACTCCTGTATGCCGGGTACTTTTCTTAGTGCTCAGGGCACGTGAATTTGTTCATTCCTTCCATAATCCTTTGAGGTAGAACCATAAATGCACTCCTTTTATGCACAGGAAAACTGAAGCACAGAATGGTTAAATTGTTTCAGGTTCCTGTGCCTATTAAAAGGGAACCCGCTGGGCGGTGGTGGCGCACGCCTTTAATCCCAGCACTTGGGAGGCAGAGGCAGGCAGATTTCTGAGTTCGAGGCCAGCCTGGTCTACCGAGTGAGTTCCAGGACAGCCAGGGCTATACAGAGAAACTCTGTCTCGAAAAACCAAAAAAAAGAAGAAAAAAAAAAGGGAACCCATGGCTGAGTGTGGTGGCACACACCATTGATCCCAGCAGGCAGAGGCAGGTACATCAGTAAATTCAAGGCCAGCCTGGTCTAAAGAGCAAGTTCCAGGACAGTCAGGGATACACAGAGAGACCCTGTCTCAGAAAGAAGGGGGCACCTGTGACTAGAACCTGGGGGTCGGTTCTAGGGTAGTGAATACTAGCAATCTGTTCACACTGTCTCTAGTTTCTCCTTCACCATTCCCACCCCAGAGATGTTCAAAATGGGTTTCTAAACAAAAACTCTTTCAGAAGCAAAATGTATTTAAAGAAACAGAAAAAAAAAAAAATCCTAAATAAAACAGTAAGACAATGTCAAAGGATGATGAATCGCCAAACGTTAACATGGTAGTTTTCAGCCTTTGGTGTAGTCATGGAAATTTGCCCCCCACCCATACACACATCTTCTTTTGAATCCAGTAAATGAGACCACACAGTTGAAAGTAGACACAGAAGCCTATAACGCGCAAGGCTCTGCGTTGTATCCTCGCTGTGATGAGACATCCCACGCAGCTCAAGGAACTAAGGGATCCAATTAAGAGTCATGTCCGACCTCACTTCCATGCTGGAAAACTAGGACACCAGAACCAGCTCAGTTATCCTCATTATCTGGCTTGGTATCAAATGCCCTAAAAAGAAAGGACTCGGTGAGCCCTGTATGACATCTTAACAAGAAGTTCCCCTCTGTGATCATTGAATTTTCATGGAATGAAATGTTTCTGTTCTGCATTGCTGTCTATTTCCTGGAGCATCAGTGGCCAGCATCTGTGGCGGGGAGGATGCTGGGGATGCTTGCAACCTAGAGGTTTCAGAGCAAACTGCTCTGACTTGGAAATTGAGTGGCTTAGAGAATGGTTCCTTTGTTTATTTACATTCTTGGTTTTCCTCTTCGGTAGGACAGGATATTTTCAGTAGTTACTCTTCCTCAGTTTGTTTTCCGCTGAGTGATATCTAAGTAGTCCAATTCTGTATGCGGAATCACATCACCTGCTGCAAGGCAGGTCACCTAAGCTAACTTTCCCAAATATTTCTTCTAAGGATGATTGAGCTAAATGTCAGAGATTTCCTTTAGTAGTTTAGTATGTCTACTCTTCCTTTATCGCCAGCACTTATACCGTGATGTTCATTTTTCCTGGCCATTCAGCTATTGTCCTCCTTTCCCATGCTGCTCTGGGAGTCACTACGTGCTTCTTGCTTCTAGGATACTAGGAAGGGATTGGGCCATGTCTCCTAGGCAGATCTAGGATGGAGCTGGGATCCATCACTTATGTTGAGCTCTACTGAACCTTAATGAAATGGATAAATCCATTCATTCAAGACTCTTCTAAATTATGTGGGAAGGGGAACCATCCAGCTTGCTTTATCAAGCTAGCACATCTAATTTAGAGATTCAGGAACAGAGCCGGGCGTGGTGGCGCACACCTTTAATCCCAGCACTTGGGAGGCAGAGGCAGGCAGATTTCTGAGTTCGAGTTCAAGGCCAGCCTGGTCTACAGAGTGAGTTCCAGGACAGCTCGGGCTACACAGAGAAACCCTGTCTCGAAAAACCAAAAAAAAAAAAAAAAGAGAGAGAGATTCAGGAACAGAACACACCAACCCAGTCAGATGAATCCAGCATGAGTAACCCCAAGTTTAAAACAAAAACCTACCCTAGTTCTATATGTTAGTTTGTTTGTCTGTGATATATACAACTAACTTCATCGCCCCCTGAAGCCTTGCTAGAATTGCTAGAATTGCTACAGAGGAAATCATGACTCCCCCTCTTTGGGTTCCTAATCTCACCATAAAAGAATTTAAGAGCAGATTCAAGGAGAAGACTAAGCACAATTCCGTTAGAGTTTAAAAGAAAGCCAAGGCAGGGCAACTGTAAACTGCTGCTGCTGTCTGGAGGAGAAGGATGGAGAAGAGAAGGAGCAAAAAGGCCATGTTGTTTATGCGAGAGGTCAGACTCCTGACCAACAAGCAGCCCAGTGGCAGAATGGAAGGCTTTAGGGAGAGAGGAAGAAAGACCAAAGTGCTCAGGAAACTCAAAGTGTTAAGAAAGCATGCTCAGGGAAGAGAAGGAAAGAAGTGACAGAAGAGCCATAGAGCTGTGTGAACTATTGTAGGGGTGGGATAATAGGAAGGAAAATACAGCTCTCATTAAAGGATAATTATTCTGCCATTGAACTCATTTCTAGGTGGGTCCCTGAGCCAAGTGAATGACCGGTGATGGATGTTAGGCCTCACAAAGGCAGAGAGTTATTCTTTGCCGAGATTTGTTTGACTCTAAGAGAATAAGACCAAAGAAATAAAACATAATGAGCAAGGACTGAAGGAGAAAGGAAGTTCTTCATGGGCAGGGAGGTCAGCACTTAAGCTTTAGAAAGTGGATAGTTGATGAAGATCACAGCACTACACAGCAAGAATATACAACAAATGCCTTGGGAGGAAGTCGCAGCAGGGAGGGAGCCATAGTGGTCCAGAATAGCTCAGGAGCAGGTCACCACTTCTGAAAAGCTGGAGGAAGACAAACAGATGAAACAGCAAGGTTGTTCAGAAGTGTACTGATTACAGATGGAGAGCTTGGTCTCTCAGTTCCCCTTTCTGTCTCACAAGAAAAACAAAACAAGAAAGAAAGGGGGAGAGGCAGAGAGCTTTGAGGGCTGCTTGGCAAGAAGCTGACATGGGCCAAGGACAAGGAAATGGGCTGCTTGGCAGGAATATGACATTGGCCAAGGACAAGGAAGTGGGCTTCAGGCAGGAATCTGACATTAGGCTAGAACAAAGAAGTAATTTCAGGCAGGAATCTAAATCTTAGGCTAGAACAAGGAAGTAGGCTTCAGACATGAAAATGACTTGGGGCTAGGACAGGGAAGTAGGCTCAGATACTTTGGTCATCCTGATAAGCCCTTAGAAACAGTAATCATGGGAGTGTTCACGTAATTGAGTTTAATGCCTTGCTTGTTCTTTAACTATTTGTGTTTATTGTCTTGCTTGTTCTTTGACTGTTTGCATCTATTGTATTGCTAGTTCCTCAACCTAGAACTGATCTTAAAACATGCATGTAATTAAAATGGTATTAAAGCAAAAGGGAAGAGGTGGGGATGAGATGGGGGTGGGAGGGGGAATGGGAAAAGGGTATCACATCTGAAATGTAAATAAATAAAATATCCAATAAAAAAGAAATTTTAAAAAAATGAAAGGAAGGGAGGGAGGGAGAGAGTGAAAGAGGGAAGGAGGGAAGAAGGAAGGAAAGAAGGAAGACTCACTTATTTTTATAGTCACTAAACCAGGGAAGCTGCTGACCCTCAGTGCCTTAGGGAGAGGCCGTTTTCTCTTTTTTTTTTTTTTTTTGAGACAGGGTTTCTCTGTGTAGTCCGGGCTGTCCTGGAACTCACTTTGTAGACCAGGCTGGCCTCGAACTCAGAAATCCGCCTGGAGAGGCCGTTTTCTAATGAACTAAAAAGGAAAAAAATGATAATGACGTTTACATTCCATCAGCTTGCCACCATTGTAACAAATACCTGAGAAAACCAACTTATAAACAAGACAAGTGTGTGTTGACTCTTGGTTCTGGAGGTTTCAGTCTGTGATTGATTGGCTCCATTGCTTTTGGGCCTGTGGTGAGGCAGCACATCACAGAGGGAACATAGGAGCCATGCCACTGACCATGTGACCAGGAAATGAGAGATGGAGTAGGAGAAAGGGTCATAGTGCCAGCTTTACTTTCAAGAACAAGCCCCCAGCAACAGGTTCTATTTCTGCTAAGTCCTTAAAGACTCTACTACCTCCCAGTGCCCACAAGCTGGAGACCACACTGTTAATATGGTGGCAGTGCTGGGGTGCTTGTCATCCAAACACTTACTGTTAAGTAAGTGTCTGATGGGCCAAAGGGTGGCCACATGCCACCGCTCTCTGTTCCGACAGTTCCATGTCAATCAATACTCTTGATCTTCAGAACAACCCACAGGAAGGAGACAGAGCAAGAACGAAAATAGCCAAAACATAAAACAGAAATTAAAAAATCAAACCCCTTCCGGGCGGTGGTGGCACACACCTTTAATCCCAGCACTTGGGAGGCAGAGGCAGGTGGATTTCTGAGTTCGAGGCCAACCTGGTCTACAGAGTAAGTTCCAGGACAGCCCGCGCTACACAGAGAAACCCTGTCTCAAAAAAAACCAAAAAAAAAAAAAAAAATCAAAACCCTACTGGATGTTGGGGTTGATCTTGTGATCTTGTGCTACAATGTATTCAAATGCTAAATTTTGTACCCCAAGATCTGGTTGCCCCAAAAAGAGCAAATTGTCATGTACACCGACTTTTAATGTGCAAACCTTGCTCCTAACATTAACTGATCAACAAAAGGCTAAAGCCTGTGATTGGGCAGTAGGAAGAGAGAAAGGCGGGACTTGAGGATCCAGTGAGGGGTCTCAGGAGAGACCAAGAGAGAAAGGAGGAGACAAGGAGAGGAGGAAGCGGCCATGAGAGGAGATGGACCATGAGTATGTGGTCAGGAGAAACAGCAAGTAACAAGGGATATATGGCTGGAATATAAGATAAAATAGCTCAAAAAACAACCCAATCTAGGCTTACAGCTTATAAAAATAATATCAAGACTGGCTGTCTTTTATATGGGCAAGCCAGAGAATATAAAAATATCATTTACAACTAGATATTTTGACATTTCAGAACTGTGAAAATTTTAAGAATAGAGTTTTAATATTAGGAGAGGTTAATTCACAGTGATTTCCTATGAATAACTAATTGGAAAGGCAAACTAATTAGTTGAGCCTATCAGGTAAATTAATACTAGAATGGGCATGTAGATTGGACAAATGTAGAAACTGACCCTTATACATGAGGATAAAAATTTATGATTTTTAAAAATTGGCATTTCTAGCCCATATGGGGGAAAATAAACAATTCAGTAAAGGGTGTTTGGATAATTGACTATATACACACTTGGAAGATATAACTTCCGGATGGGTTAAGAGCAGATCTAATATTAAAAACATATTTAGAAACTTGGACTCATTTGTAAATGAGACTCTTGGCAGCAGGCTGTGTGACTTTGAGTACAGTGTTTAGTTTTCTGATGGTCTGTGCTTGTTGTTGTTGTTGTTGTTTCTGACAAAACAAATACAAAGCCAATGGGGTAGAGATAAACATTTAACAGAGTGAGTGTAATAACAGAATCGTTTCACAATGTACTCTAAGCTTTGTAGTTTAGCAGTTGCATCCTGCTATGTATATCCCTGACCTGAAGTTGTGTTTCTCCTGACGCTGATTACAATTTAGCAGACTCTAATATACAGATCTTCCGATGTTGAATGGTGTATCTGTTAGATTTTGTGCGCAGCAGCTTGGAACAGATAACGCCAGGCCAGACGGTTCCACGAAGGGAAGGGGTTTATTTAGGACAGAGGGTAGAGGCTGGCCATGACCATGTGGAAAGAGGGGAAAGAGAAGGGGGATGGGGAGCCTGCAGGCGCTCGGGCAAGAGAGCAAGAGAGCAAGAGAGGGAGAAGGGGCCAGATGGCCCCTTTTATAGTGGACCAGGCCTACCTGGTCGTTGCCATGTAACTGTGGGGAGGAGCATACCTGGCCGTTGCCAGGTAACTATGGAGGTGGAATTAGACAGAATACTAACAGTATCTCAGTACCCTGGGGGTGATTTCTCCCTGAAGTTTCTTAAACTTTGGACTTATGTATGTGGACTTATGTATGTATGTGTTTGTGCTTGCCACATGAGTGCAGTTACTGCCTGGAGGCCACAGAGGGGGTTGTATCCCTTGGAACTGCTAACATGGGTCCTCTAGGAGGGAAGCAAAAGCGGTTAGCCACTGAGATGACTCTTCAGCCCTCCTTTGACATTTTTTTTTTAAGTTTTTTTTTTTTCAAAGCCACTACCAGATCAGCTTGTGAATGTGATTGTTTTCACCAGTACAAAACCAGCCTAGAATCTGGATATCCAGTGTTCTTCTCTTTCAAGGATCAGACTATCTAATTTAAGGGTTCACCTTCACACTTTCCCTCCAATGGTGCTCTAAGGAGAAATGCCTCAACAAGTACAAGTGACCTATTTTATTTATTTATTTATTTAGGTTTTTCAAGACTGGGTCTTTCTAAGTAGCTCTGGCCATCCTGGGAACTCATTATGTAGTCCAGGCTGGCCTGGAACTCACAGGGATTCACCTGCCTCTGCCTCCCTAGTGCTGGGATTAAAGTGTGGATATTTAACTCTCTCTTTGTCTCCACTTGTGATTTTTTAATTTGGCCAAAGAAAGGTACTTCACTGACAGAATTGTCATGTTGGTATTTAGGCTATTTTTTTCCTTTCCTAGACAACTAGTTCCTTGGCAAAGTAATTTTGTATCCTAATAGAGATTCCTACCTGTAGGCAGCAGAATCCAACTCAACCCAGTTCAAGGAAATTCCTCTAGGAGCTAGCTTGAGGGACTTGAAGTAGCCTCCATCTGTTTTCTCTATACTGCTAAACCCTGGGATGAATGGTAACAGAATGAGGGAGAACCTTTTCAAGACAAGGGACTGCTAGACCGGCTTAAGAATAGCTGTCTGCATCAGTAACTGAGGACAGCTCCTGCTTCAGTTTCAGGACCTCCTGCTTGAGCACAGCACACTAGACTACGACTGGCTTCTCGGGTTTATCAGTTGGATCAAGGCATTGCCACATCACCACATTCTGGCTTTGGTCATGAGCAGACTGGCTGAGTCTGTCTGCTTGAGTTCCTCTAGTGTTCCCTGTCATTAGAGAGAGGCCAAGTTTGACTACCATTTTGTCCCCAAATGATTCTTGTAAGGTGCACTTTAAAAACGAGTATTTGCCTGTTTCTATGCTTGCTTTTTTGCTTTTTGAGGCTTTTTTACGACACAGTAATGTTTGATATTTAAACATTGAAAACAAGAATGATCAGCTCACTTTTAGAAGATTTGGATTTAAAAAACTAATCTCCCTGGTTCTCATATTCTTGGAGCAACAGAAGGCTTTCTGGCTCATATCAGAAGACCAAATCTCCCTTGCCCTATGGTCTGTTGGGATTATTCTTGTCATCAGATGCAGGGCTGAGTTTACAATGACAAAAAATAGACAAGGACTCCATTTCTAGGGGAATTGGAATTTGATTGTTCTCGGCAAGAGCTTATTGGAAGTCACTCAGCCCAGCCCACCCCCACCCCCCAGCTCCCTCACCTCAGTAAAGCCCGAGTGTGTGTCTTTTTCTATTTGTCTGCCTCAGGATAGGTATCACCTATGGTATATTAAGTTTGTCTATCCTCTCTCCAGCTGTCCACCCCCGCCCCCTCCTCAGACTTTCCCCCACCAGCCAGTCATTAGCTGGCTTTGTCTCAAGAGCCTGCAGGAAAGTGGCTCTTGGTAACCATAGGCAACCATGAGCCCTTGCTAGCTATGTGTGCTGTATTTGCAAGGCACAGTCTAGCCATTAACCAAAGAGATGGGAAAATGTGTTTTTAAGGTTCTCTTGTGCACTAAAATCATTGTCTTCCTTTTCTTTCCCATCCCCCATTTCTGTAGAACGATCAGTCCATGGGTGAGATGCAGATCACTGGAGGCGAGGATCTTTCAACACTGACTGGAAAGGTTTGTTAATGTAACTTCTCAGTAGGCATACACTTCTGGGGACATCTATGTGACCTTCATGTCAGGTCAGAGCTCCAAATGCATTTCAAAAGCTCTCCCGGGTTTGCTAATTCATGCAAATAGATGTGTGAGGCCCTTTAATGATTTCTTCTGTCCAAAACACTGCCTGCAGAAAGCTTCTAGGACGTGCTGCAGACCAAATCCTCCCAGCTTCCAATTCCAGCCTTATTTCAGACAACAAAACCCCTGGGGCCGATTACTAGCTTCTTTTCTACTTGCTTTGTTGGCACCCCCACCCCAAAACAAGCTTTCTCTTTTGTCTGCTCTTCTGTGTCTGTTGCTTTGCAGCAGGCACTGTGGTAAGACATTTAAACGGGTTTATTGAAATGTGCAGCATGGTATGGGGGCCACTTCTTGAGAGCACAGTTATTAGCGCTTTGCTGAAGAGCTAACGACATCACAGAGAAAGAGAGGCGGGGGAAGAGAGAGAGAGGAGAGAAAGAGAGAGAGGGGAAAGAGAGAAGGAAGGAGGGAGGGAGAAGAAGGGAGGAAGAGGGAGGGAGAAGGGGTAGACGAGAAAATGAAACCTACTAGACTTGGGGGAAAATATCCTATTTTAATTTGGAGTTCCAAGCTTGCCTCAACTAAGTATGAAGTGAAAGGACTATTTGGATCTAACACAATTTTAGATTCCAGGGAGGGCTGCTTTACAGCAGATGATTTGTGGAGTGTGACTGGAGATACAGACTTGCTGAAAGGATGACAGCAACCAGCAACTGCAGAATTCACTCTGTTCACCTATCTGACCAATGCTGTGTTCATTACCCACAAACACCTTCGCTTTCTAAGCAGAGTGTGTTAGTCTATTACACATGCTCTGTCTTTCATCCTTGGCAGTTCTTACTGTTACACAATCCCGATGGGGGAAAAACAGAAAACAGCAGCGCATTTAATAAAATACATATCCTAATGTTTGGAATGCTACCGGGATGCACGGACTCTTACTAGAAAACAGTTTCTGCTTCTGCTGAAGACAGCCTAGTGGGTTCCAGGAGTAGTAAATCTTGTTCTATGGCAACTGGAGTGAACTTGTTAATGTTAACATATCACTGGGTATCATTTGACATCACTACACTGCAGCAGGAAATAGCCTAGGAAAGTTAAAATACTCGCAGCAATTTCCTGAAATTCATAGCTGTTAACATCCTGGAAGGGTTCTTTAAGTCATTTTAGCTTAGTTTTTCCATACAGTTACTACTCCACAAGGGCCGGATCATGTTCGTTCTTTTACTGAGAGGACCATCAAAATGACAGCTCTGAAAGGATCCTATTGGGCTTCTTCTTTCCTGCTTTACCAGTTTGTTCTGAAGTGATTTCCCTCATAGACATGCACAGGTATGCCTTTCAGACACTGGAGAGGGGGGTGGAGGGGTGGCATCTTACCAGTGGTGGAGTAAGCAGAAGACATGGCAGGTCTTGGCTTTGGTGTCCCCTGCTGTAAATTAGAAAGAGCCTAGCAAGTGTGCATTCAAGTGGACCATTAGGCAGGAGTGAATACAAGCAGGAGTCAACATTAACTCGCTGCTGACAAGGCATTTTCTTTCTGATTACCCAGTGCTATCTAGTTATAATCTATACCCTCCCATTTGTGGAGACACATTTCTGTATGTTTAAATAGGTGCAAAGTAGAACTCCTTGGGCCAAGAACTTCTAAGATGAATCAACAATGACTAGCCACTCAGCAACTAACATACCTACTTGATTTGGAAGACTGAAGTTCAAGTGCCCAACTCCCAGCAGATGGGAAGGCTAGGCGAGCCAGGCTCTGAGGTGAGCCAGGCACACCCTCTCCCAGTCCTCATAGACCTTCAGCTAGTCAGGATATTTATCTACATTTTACCTCCCTGGCTGTCTTCCAACTCTTGACCTTTGTTACACAAAGTATAGTCTAGGCAGGCAAGTTTTTCTATAAAGAGTCAAATATAAATATTTTAGACAGTGTGGACTAACTGTTGCAGCTCTTTGACTCCATTGTAGCTTGAGAGCAACCAGAGGTGGTGCTGAAGCAAATGAATGTATTCAAATAAAAATTATTAAAAATGTATTTATAAAAACAGGGATGAGGCCTAATGTGTCCCTGGGGCTATAGTTTATTGACATGACTTCTAGGAGCTTATTAGAGATGCAGAGTCTCAGGACGCACACCAAAGCTCTTGAGTTAGAATCCATCATTGCAATCTCCTAGATGGTCTCTTCTAACTTCAAGCTTTACAAGGTACTGGACACCCCTTGTGGTGGTTTAAATAGACATGGCCCCCATAGACTCATGTGTTTGAACGCTTGGCCCATAGAAAGTGGCACTATTAGGAGGTGTGGCCTTGTTGGAGTAGGTGTGGCCTTGTTGAAGCAAGTGTGTCACTATGGAGGTGGGCTTTGAAGTCTCATATACTCAAGCTCCATTACCTCTGGCACACAGTCTCCTTCTGCTGCCTGCAGATGAAGATGTAGAACCCTCAGCTCCTCCCCCAGCACCATGCCTGCCTGCATGCTGTTTCCCTCCATGATGATGATGAATGAAACCTTTACAATGTAAGCCAGCCCAAATTAAATGTTTTCCTTTATAAGAATTGTCATGGTCATGATATCTTTTCATAGCAATAAAACCCTAACTGGGGCACCCCCAACCCCACTCCCACTCCCACTCCCACTGAACTTTCTTCTGAGCCCAACTTGCTGCCCTGAACTTCATCCTCCAGTTAACTCTTGCTAACCTTCAAACCATTCTCCACAAAGCTGCTCAAGGAATCTTCTTAAAATACAAATTGGGTTACTCGACTTGCCAATTAAAACCTTCCAGTGGCCTCTTAATTAGCAGTTTCCAGACTTAACAAAAACAAAACAAAAACCCGGGAGCCCAGTCAAATTTGAACTTCAAATATTGAATAGATATTCAGTATAAGTACATAGTAAATATATTTACTCTAACTGTGCCTTGTGTGGTATTTTGGACATACTTACTCTAAAAATTTATTCATTGATTTCCTGACCTTAAAATATAATTGTTTGTGGTTTACCTAGCAAGCCTTCCCCCACTGTTCTTTAAGTATGATCCAAACCTGACTACAGTAAATCCTGCTTGATCCAGCTGGTACCCCTACCACATTGTCATATTTTATTGGCCTCATGGCACTGCACCCTCACTAGCTAAGCCTTTCCTGCCAACCTTCTTCTTGGAATATGCTTTCTTCTCTCTTAGAAGTCAGCCTCAATGTCTGCTCTATACAGCACAGCTTTCCTGCATAGCAGTCAGGAATGAGACCCTGGTCTGCTCTCCTACCACCCCCCAGCTCCAGTATGCATCTGTATGTGAGCCCAACTCCCTTGGAGCCCTTTCTACAGTTTAGAATTTAGCATTTACTTATGAGCCTATTTTTTTATGTCTCCCCCCCACCCCCAAAAATCAGTGTGAAGTGGGCAGGGACCATTGTATTCACCACCTCAACCCTAGCATTGTCCTCAGCCTGCTCCATCAGAGGTAAGAGTAAATACTGGATGAGCAGTGAGTGCATCATCTTACATAGGAATCAGAGAAATGGTTTCAGTCAGTCTTGAGCAAGGACATAGGGGGGAATGTTAAATCCAAGCCAAATTGGCCAGGCTTTTGGTGGTGAGTGATGGGATCCAAGACTAAACATATTTGTTGCTTCACAGAGGACGAGTTGGAGGGCAACAAAAGCTAGAGAGGGTAGCAATGGAAGGATATATCAGAGCAGCTGATTCCGGTTAGGGCTGGGGTTGGGGGGAGTGTGGAGTGTTCAAGAGAGGGCAAAAAGCTTCAGGATTGAGGAAACTTAAAACCAAAGATGGAGGAAGTGAATCCTGCATGGGTAAGGGTGGGGGAGAAAATGACTGCCGCTGGGGTGTAGCAGTGGGAGCAGAGTGCTTGCCTAGCTCGAATTCGCAAGACTCACAAGAATGGCCAGCACTGGAGCCGGGCAGTGGCGGCGCACACCTTCAATCCCAGCACTTGGGAGGCAGAGGCAGGTGGATTTCTGAGTTCGAGGCCAGCCTGGTCTAGTGAGTTCCAGGACAGCCAGGGCTATACAGAGAAACCCTGTCTCAAAAAGCCAAGGGGAAAAAAAAAAAAGAATGGCCAGCACTACTGGGAAAAAAAAGTTTTCATTTAACTGTAGAGATGTACTTTTCCTTATAAAATAAGGACATTTTGTTACTCAAACTTTTTAGCACTGTAACAAAATACCTGAAAAAAGACAACTAAAAAGAGGAAAGGTTCGTTTTGCCTTACAGTTTCAGAGACCTCGCTGCATGGCCATTTGATGCCAGGCTTGCGGCAAGTTAGAACATTATGATAGAAAGACATGGTGATTGGTGAAGGGAGGGTGTGCCCACCTTGCTGGCCAAGAGGGACTGGGTGTCTGTGTGTGGGGGTGTCTGCCAAACTAGACATAAATCACTTATCAAAGACATGCCCCAGCCACCTACTTCCAAATAGCAGAGTCATGAAGTTAGGTCCTCAAGCCATGGTCACCTTGAAGTAGTGCTACCACCTGAGTACAAAGCCTTCAACACAGGAGCCTTTGGGAAGGACAGTTTACATTCAACCCACAATAGCTGGCTCTGTGACATGCTTCGTTCACCTGTTCAGTCTTGTCTGCCCAAGAAGAGTTGTCAAGATGACAAAGAAATCCAATAAGCAGAATCTCTTCACAACGAAGCAGATGCATGATGGGGAAGAAGCCTGAGAGAAGAAAGCACTCAGCACTTACTGGCTCCCTGGTTTAGCGGATATAGAAGAATCCAAACTGTAATACATATCAGGACCAGGTGGCAGGGTTGTCACAGGTCATTATCTAACTTCCTCTTTCTCATACACTCACCATGCAATCCATTGGTCCAGTCAATACATTTGCATTTTTTCATATTACTACCCTACCAGGAATTTGGACATGGCTTCTCTCATTCAGTGCTTAGCACCTCAAGAATAGCTCCCTGAGTCTTTCCACAAATCCCTCTTCCTTTGTACAAAAAGGAGAGGGAGAAGGGAAGGGAGAAGGAAAGGGAGGAAGGGAGATGATGATGATGACATTCTTGGAACTGTAATGATCTTAAGGAGAAGATGGGGTGTGGGAGAAACACAGAAGAGAATCAGACCTAGAATCAGGGAGGAAAGGGAAAGTAGGGAAACTAGACAGGGCTGGACCTGCATGACTAAGGAAACAAGTCAGGAACTGAACAAGGAAATAAGAAAATAGCTGAAAATGTAGTTAGGTTGGGTTTATGGACTTATTGTCTCAATTTAAACAGATGAACTTGCTGAGTTAGGGCAGAGGTGACATCATAGAGCCACTTAAGAGGAAAATAATATAATCATGGTATATTGTACAAAATTCAGTCAAACAATTATGAATTTTATTTAATACAAATTTTAAAAGATGCACGAACCTGACACATTACGGTAGAAGGGAGTGCAGGAGAGAGGCAGGGCATAGGCTGAGTCTGTGTGTACAAACCTGGAAGACAAGTGCTGCAGCCAAAATGAAGAGGGAGCCATAGAAATGGTTCTCACATGGTTTCATGAAAGGAAGAGTCTCAGAAAGCACATGGAAACAGCTCCCCTGTTCAACTGTACCATGTTTGTAACCGACAGCCCTGGAACCTCTGAGGTCCTCAGAAGTTGGAGTTCAGCTAAGAGAAAGTATCTCATCTTTCTCACTCTCTCCTGATCATTCTCTGCTGCCTTCTTTCACTTTCGGGGGAGGCTGGCTGAGTCATGGCTCTAAATAGGCTGGTGCTGTTGAATACAGTGAGCCCTCATCAGTTCTGTTCAGTAGGCTCTCTGCACTCAAAACCATTTACTCACTGGATTTAAGCTGTCTGCACAACACACTCTCACTCTGATTTTTTTTCCCAAGTTGATTTAATCCTGGCACTTCATAAAATGTGTGTGTATCCATTAAAGCAGGAAGATTTATTCATGTCCAAGAGAAACCCCTGAAAGGCTTGAATAAAACTGAAAGGTGGGCAAGCAGACCCAGATCTGGAAGTGAAGATAAACAGCTGGGCAGGTTTCAGGGGAGGAGCGCCCCACTATCCAAATAAGTTTCTAATCAAATGCCAGAATGAAGCATTGAAACCTGCCAAATTCCAACCACCAACACAGCACCGGCTGCCTTAACTTTTATCATTCCTTTTTATTACCTCTGACTAGGTTGAGAACAATAGTAGAAATGGCCACTGATGGATGATGGCGCTGGCAATTTTGTGAGTTATCATAAAATAAAATGCTGACCAGCATTCCTTTCCCTGTGGGGTTTATATTCACACTTCTCTTCACAGCCAGCAATCCCTTGCCATCCAGCCCATCTTTGCCATGCCAATCTCTCTGAGGGTGACCACACCCACAACCCCTCTAGCCCCCACCCCCGTTGCTGCTGCTGATCACTTTGTGTTTTCAACGGTTAAAAGTAGGAATAGACAACTTAAGAAAATCATTTGTATGTGTATGATTCTTCCCTACCTTCTTGCCTCCTTCATAAGGAAAACTCCATGTGAGGGGCTTTGCTCAGACCTCAAAGAGCAGCGAAACAACACACTGGAGACTGGAGAGTCCCTACAGAATTTTTGCCTACAGCCCCCACAGACTTTTACTGGCTCCCTGGGAGGAAGTGAGCTAGGTGTGAGGAGATGACTAAGACAGTCATTGGCAAACATCTCCGACTCAGCGATCCTGGTTATCAGATGGGAAGTGTTCTGGAGGCACAGACTGTTCTGAAAAAAATCCCCAGCGTTGCTCACTCAAAAAGTGGGAATCTTAGTAGACTGCTCCAGCACAAATTAAAAGCAGTGGTCGGTAATGAAAGGTTGGTTAAGGAAGAACTGCAGATCCTTAAAGATAGGTGGAGATGGTGTCTCATAAGTAAAATGAGCTACAGAAAGTGAAAGAGATGGGCCAAGGTTATCCATGTATCACAGAGTTCTTTCTTTTTCTTCCCCATCTCCTCTTCCTTCCTTCCTTCCTTCCTTCCTTCCTTCCTTCCTTCCTTCCTTCCTTCCTTCCTCTTTCCTTTCACAGAGTCTTGCTATATAACCCAGGTTGACCTAGAACTCACGATCTTCCTGCCTCTGCCTTCCTAGGTCCTCTACTTACATGTGCACCACCATAGTGGAGCACAAGCCTTTCTGGATCCCCTTTTTCTGTCAGTCAGAGTTCTGTGCTGACCATACGAAGATGGGCTACTATTTGTCTCTTAGCCCTTGAGTCTAATCTTGGTACATGGAAACCCAAGGGATGGTTCCCTTAGATACTAACACAACACTCCAAGGTTGGGACAATTACATCTTCTATACCTTCTTCCTTCATGCTGTATCATCCCGTGGTAGAAAGTGGAAAGATAAGGAGAGCAATGAAAGACTGACAGGGACCTTCCTCACTGTTATAACAATCTGCTATAAGGCAACTAACCCTTCTTATAATGATGGTAATACTGTATTATTGAGGGCAGAACGCATGGCTGGATCATGTTTTGTTGGGCCCCCATCTTAATGTATATTGATGGTTAATTTTCCAGTTCAGAAACTCTGGAGAATACACTCAAAATACAGTAGAATCCAATGTCTACTCTTAGGTTGAACAGAGATATTTCAAAGGTCGTTTAAAGGACAATTGGGAAATTTTGAATATGTAGTTGGCTTTATGTGATACTAAGAATTTATTATTATTGATAGATGTGAGATTTTGGCTATATAAAATAGAGAATGGTACTGTAAGTTTAATCCTTCTTTAAAGCACACACAAATACATTTAAAGTCTTTAAAGTTAAATATGCATCAAAAGTTAAGCAAGTTCAGGACTTGGTGTAGCCTGGTGGTAGACTACTTGCTTACCTAGTATATTTTCAGAGAAAGAGGAAGGAAGAGGGCATGAAGAGGGAAAATCTTTAGATTTTCTGTTTTCAAATATGCTTTGAATACATTTAAAAAACAAATTAGCTATATAAACTGTGTTAGTAAATATATCAGGTTGAGGCTAGAACATTTGCCTGGCATGCATAGCATTCAATCTCAGCCTTGCAAAAATAATTATTTTAATGTGTGTATTTTTAGAAATATAACGTAGCAGCACATATGAGCAATCTAGGCCCACCAGCCAGGAAGACAGTGCAGAGGTTAAGTGCCTGCCCCTTAAAGCAACTCATGGGGACAGGAACATGAAGTCGGAGGAGCCATCTTCCTTAAAACCTTTCAAGCTTAACATATATTGGAATTATTTTGACAATAGATCTCAGATCAATACCTATTCAAGTCCTACTTCCCACTGTAACTAACAGTCTTAAAATCATACTTAATCTTTTCAAAGTTGATACCTATTATACATTGTTTCTAAATTGGGAGGGAAGAAGAGAGGGAGAGAGGAGAGGGAGAGACTGAGATTTCTTTTCAGGACTTCCTACTTACTTAGACAAGCATGCATACTAAAATATTTTGGAAAGAAGTTTTTGTTTATACAATTGAACCAAAAGGGATGTGAACAGGAAAATTCAATTAACCACAGGATTCTCTAAGCACCTGGTTAGCTAATAGGCTTGCTCAAATCTGAGTCAAAGTGAAAATACACATCTAAGTTAAGTGGTGTGGAATGAGGGCAAAGGCCATAGTAAGCCATATTGAAAATGCTAAACGACTCCTGTCAGTCTTAGGGGACATGATGGCCTGACCCTCACATAAGACATTAATATACAGTACTATGGAGAGGACACATGGGCTTTGAGAATAAACAATATAGCCCTCCATCATGATGATAAACTAATATTCTTAATAAATGGGTTTAATAAGAATATCCTACCTAAGAAAAAGCACTACCAGAAAAGCATTTCTACATGTGTGACATGGTTTTATTGTGGTTTTTGTATGGGTAGGTGACTTCTTACATTTGTATTCATTAAACCTCTTTTGTATTAGATATAAAGAAGAAATTGATAGTTTGATCTGATATTAGAGTGTTACTTAATCAAGGATGAATGAAAATTAGGAGCCTGGGGGCATGCCCCAGCAGGTTAAAGCACTTGCCCCCAAGCCTGACAGTCTGTGTTCAATCCCCAGATTGCACTTGGTGGGAGAAGATAAGCCACTCCCCAATTTGTCTTCTGACCTTCACATGTGCACATGTACCCACACAAAAATAAATAAAAATAAGTAAATAAATAAATATAAAATATCTATAACTATAAAGTAAAAGTGCATTACTTACAAGGAATATTCTCCCCGCTTGGTGAATGGAATGGTATATTAACATAGTCATAATTTGATGGGACAACATTTGGCACATACTACTAATCCAATTAACTGGTTGATTTTAATTCATTAATAAGCTTGATAGTCATTATTCTTTTTTAAAAAACAATTTTTGCTTCTACATGCAGGCAATACAATAGGGCCTGAGAGTGCAGTAGAAAACAAGACAAACAACTCTCCACTATGTGAAGTTTGGAGTCTATGGGTGAAGAAGCTGTCTAACAAGAAATTGGGATAAAACATAATTTGTGTTATTAGGGGGAAGTAGACGAATGTCTGGCGGTGAGCATTCAGCAAGGGATCTGGTCACGTCAGTAAAAACAACACCCCAGGCCCCTTGCAATGCTTTCGATGCCCTCACAGTATTTCCTCTGGGTTGATACAGTGGGGATTTGGGTGGCTACATGGGAATAGGGCCGTCACAGTAAGTATATGTTCATCGCTGAGCATTCCTCCATTAATCAAGTAGTTTATGTTAGCTGGCTTTCCTGGTGAGCTTGTTATCCCAAAGGTGGAGCCAGAGGGACATGGCACTATTGAGACCATGTCATAATTGTGTGGATAGTCTCTTCAAGAGGCAACAAGGTCTGACATGAGCTTGCTACTAACCTGAGTATAGACAATAAAATTACAACATCAAGCAATCCCACGGGGATATTAAAATGAATCTGGAACACTTAGGTTTCCTCTAATTCAATGGTTCTCAACTTTCCTGATGCTAACCCCTTCGTATAGTTTCTTATGTTCTGGTGACTCCCAACTATAAAACTATTTTTGTTACTACTTCATAACTGTAATTTTCAACTGTTGTGAATCATAGTGTAAATATTTGATATGCATATGGCCTGTGAAAAGGGCCTGATGGGGTTGAGAACTAGTACTCTAATTGTTTACACTTGGAGGATGGGCAAGGCCTACAAAGCACTCTGTGAAATTCTAACTGTAAGCAAAACTTGCATTTATCCTGTGAACCATGCTTTTGTTTGTTTGTTTGTTTGTTGTTGTTTTAATCATATTCTGAAATGTTGGGATTTTGTTCTTTATTTCCCTCCAGAATGTCCTCATTGTTGAGGTAAGCTGGCCTTTTCCTTTTCTGTATTTGGAAGGTACAAGAATCCAATGGTGAGTTTTAAAATACTGGCCCTGTTTATCAAATTGGCCAAGTATTGAGTCCCCACTGTGTGTACTCTAACTCATGGTGAGTAGAAGCCAACTATAGTCACTGGCTTTAACTAACATAGAATTGACACTTTACAATGACTATTTGATAGTTGGTCCTGTTTTATATCCAATCTCACATACCCCCCCATTCATTCTTTGTGGATTTATAGTCAGACAGTTGTAGGGAGAGTAACATGGCTTGTAGAACTACTCAATATGTTCACTGTTATTTATTTAACAGGAAAACAAAGGCTAGAACTCTCCTCACCCAGTGACCTCTAATGCTTTTAATCCATTCTCGAGCCTCAGAAATCTTCAAATTCAGTCAAGTAACATGTCGCTCCAAGGGGAAGTTATGGAGTTTTGGTAGCAGTGAGTCTTTTGTTGCTGTTATTCTGTTCAGAAAGAAATAGAAAGGTCGTCTTGTGACTGCCATAGGCTCCCATAGTCAATGGCCGTGCTCCCTCAAGACACCTGTCTCATCAGCCCCTCAAAAGTCAAAGGATCTTGTTGTCCACAGGCTTCAGTCTTACTTTGCCGGTGTGGCCTTCCATATGCACAGCTCTGGCTTCACACAACTCACAAGTAGACCCTCCAGCCAAATGAGTCACTGAGCCCTGGCTTCACTCAGACCCGCTGTGGTCATCCTCCGCTCCTGACAGCTGAATTCTGTCAGGAGGACAATAAATTACAGCGGCCAATTCTGTGTAATTGTGCATCCACTGCTCATCAGAGGCAGAGACCCTGTGCTCACAGCAGCCAAGGAGCTGAGACCTCCTAGCTGTCACCAGCTGCTGCCCAGACACATTTAGCTTCCCAGCCAGGGTATCCCCTAAGGAGTAGGAAGGCTGAGGAGGTGTTTATCCGTTCAGTGTATTCAGATGTACATCCCAGGTCCATGAAAATTCATGTGTCTCATGTATTGTGAAATGTAACCTCCAGGCCAAATTTAGTCCCTGACTGTGCATGCAGAAGTCTGGGTACTCTCAATGAGGAAGGGCCCACATCCTCTCCAAAGGCTGAACTGAATCCTTCGACGTAGGCAAATTCAAGAACAGAATTTGTTCACCAACATAGCCTCTAGCTTCCAAAACAAAATGCCCATAAAACCATAAGTGATTCTGCTTCCTGTGTTGACTCCCATTGATTGCCATTTGAAATTAACGTGCATTTTATTAATACGTAATCACTCTGCAGATGTAAAGAGCATTATGCTGTGCAAACTGCCTTGTTGAACTTGTTTGCTTTTTGCAAAGGACGTTGTTGGAACCGGGAGGACCATGAAAGCCCTGCTTAGCAGCATTGAGAAATACAAACCCAACATGGTGAAGGTAGCCAGGTGAGTGAGACACCACAGCACCATTCTCTGTCCTTCAAAACAAGACCAAGAGGGATCCTCTCACAGAGCACTGTTCTGAGCCATTGGCTGTAGTTTGACCACACTGACAAAGAGCTTGCCTGAGAGAGAAAGGGGAGAGGAAGGTCCTTGACAGGGTCCCTGCTTGCTCAACATGCTTCCATGAGCAGCTGGGCGAGCCCTGGGCGGTTGCTCAGCACGTTTCCTTCTATCCAGCATGGCCATGCCATACTTGAGCAGCAAAGGCAGGAGTTAAAGTAGGCCGTGGTGATGATGTCACTCCACAGGCTTGAGGAGGAGCATAGAGCTCAACGGTGTTTAATTCTCTTTGCAAATTCACGTCCCAATTTACTGGAGCAATTTTCTTTTTATAATGGCAGTTTACTGGTGAAGAGGACAGCCAGAAGTGACAGCTTTAGACCTGACTGTAAGTGTTGCAGGGTTTGGGGGGGTTCCTGGTGATGGTGTTTCATGTGGGACTGATAATCCTACAAATTCTTCGTCTCCACCACCTTGTGAAGGAGGCTGGGGCTCTTTGAGAGACCACTGCTTTATGTTTATAATTTTCACAACAACTCCATTCTATATATTGAATTTGTTTGCTTTTGTTTTGCTATATTTTCAAGAACCTCACTGGTATGTGATTCAGTCCAGGCTACTTACAACTCAGCTAAGTAGCCCAGGCTGGTCTCAGAAATGTGCTCTGGGGAACTTTCTTTGTCCAGCGCACTTTTCTCTCCTCCTTACAAGATTGACTCTGTTACCAGGAGGATTAAACAAGCCACTGAATTAGTTATCATTCTAAACAAGAGGTGATTTTTTTTTTAACTTGTATAAGGCAGACTTCAGCTAAAATTTCTCACTTATATTTGCTCTAAAGCCCGTAGGATAATTTGGCTCAAATTCTCATCAGCAAGCTGAAAAAAACATTAGACAGAGAAGAATACTATGGATAGGGCAGGCTCTCTTCATTCTAAACACAGGTCTCCTCTGCTGGGTTCCTAACCACACACCAGGTCACTTCTAGACAGATAAAGAGAGCCAATGGCCTGTTCCTGTCAGTTACTGGCCTTGGGATCTGGTCTGTATGTCACTGATATTATATGAGGATATTAAGCAGAAATTTTGTGAGGAAATTATATTAAATGATACTAAAAAGATAGGACTAAAGACATGACCCAGTGGTTAAAAACATGCTGCATTTACAGGGGATCCAGGTTCTACATCCAACATCTACATGAGACAACTTGCAGCCACCTGTCCCTCCATCTTCATGGGAATGTGATGTGTTTGGCCTCCACAGTCACCTGCACTCTCATGTACGCGTGTGCACACACACACAAACACACACAACACACACACACACACACACACATTTTAAAATAATTTTAAGTAATACCATCTAACACTGTAAGAGGCTATGATGGGCCAGGCAAGGTTCTTACAGGCAGCCATACAAGGATTAATTAATTTAGTCTCTACAACTCTTTAGAGGCAGTGCTATTGTTATGCCCATTTAACAGATGAAGAAATGAAACACAACAAGCTTAAATAGATGCCAGGGTCATGAAAGCAAATGAAGAGGGCCAGTAATGAGCCTAGGCAGTGACAACATTTATAGACACTTCAGGAGTTGCAGTGAGTGGTGGCACATACCTTTAATTCCAGCCCACTGTGGCTAGCTTCCACACTTGATCACCCACTGGGCCTTCTGAGCCCTTCCTCAATTCTGAACTCTTGAGTTCCGTTCCTCACACATGCTTGCTGTTCACCTTGTGTCCCCAAGCTGTCACTGTGGTTCAGGCACCCACTGGGCTTGTGTTGCGTACTGCTTCTCCCTTCTCTTTTGCCTCACTGTTTAAGTGCCGCAGCAGGATATGGCGAGGACATGCTTACATGCTCACTCTAAACTTTCTTCCTTGTCTCTTTCCGGTAAGATGCTGGATTTGAGATTCCAGATATCTTTGTGGTGGGCTACGCTTTAGACTACAATGAGTACTTCCGAGACCTTAATGTAAGTGTTGCATACTAAACCCTAATCCTCTTTGCCTAAGAATGCTTAATACTAGCATCAATTTAACAAAGTACTAAAAACAGAAGTAAACTGATCAGGTGCAGCCTGTGACTTCTAGTGAATTCTACCTGCAGGGAGGGTACCAGAACCAAGGAGGCAAGTGATCAGAATGGGGAAGGAGAACAATGGCCTACACTGATTTTTCTTCATAGTTATTGATGATGCCCAGCCAATCACCACAAACAGCCAATATTCTATCAGCCATTTCATGTCTGTGTCTGATCAGAGTGCTGTGCCATTTCATGTCCATGTCTGATAACAGACCACTGGGATTATAGTGACATTGTAAGAGTTAATTTGGGGAAGCTGCCTCAGCACACAGAAACAGCCCTCCAGCGTGGTACCCAATGATGTGACCCTGATCGACCCTAAGTGATCTGGAGGAGGCATCTTACCCAAAGTAACCAACCAGTGTCTCACTATTAGAAATTAAAAAGCCAGCCAGGTAGTGGTGATGCATGCTTTTAAGCCCAGCACACAGGAGGCAGAAGCAAGTGTATCTCTGTGAGTTTAAGGCCAACCTGATCTACAGAGCGAGTTCCAGGACAGCCAAAGCTACACAGAGAAACCAAGTCTCAAAACAAACAAGCAAAAGTGAAAAGGAAAGGAAGAGAAGAAAAGAAATTTGAAAGCCAGAAGTCACCAAGACCAAGGGTCTGGGTATATATGCTCTTAGTAGCAGTGCCTGGTGCATCCTTAGCACAGAGGGCTGCAGTCTCTAGGACCACGACCCTTTTCCCATTGCTTCGTTGCTTAGCTCCTTCCGATCCTGACATATTTCTTGTTCTCCAAAAGACAGTTCACAGGGTAGTGCAGGTTGTGATTCTCAGTGGTTTTTTATTCCTTTCAATCAAGCAGTTGTCATTTTACCAAGGAAAAATTGTCTCCACTAGAGACAACCATACTGTGACCTCAACAATTCTACGTTTGGGGGCCTGGAAACCAGATCCTGACTAGGGCTCAAAACCAAATCACCAGAGAACCTTTATGGAGCATTGAATGGGACTCTAGATGTTGTGTGCCCATATAGACACCGGTGTTTAGATGAAGAGTCACCAATCACAAGTTGTCAGGCTGTTATTACCAAATCACACTTCCTGTGCCTCAGGTCTTGTTACGCAACTGATTTTGATGGGGGAGGGGTACCCTCAAAACACACTTGTTGAAAATGTCACAAAGGCATCTAACACATTCTATGCAGATTTTTAAACTAAACATAAGACTCAGGCACCTTTTAACTCTCTCTTGTTCCAGCACATTTGCGTGATCAACGAGCACGGTAAAGAAAAATATCGAATATGATGAAGCAAAACTCGTCAATGTCTTTCCCAGATACAGCGATTCTTCTGCCCTGCTACTCAGGAAGCCAGGGTGTAAAGTCTGTCTCCGTAGCCATCTTTACTCAACTAGGTATAAAAAAAACAAAAACAAAACAAAAAAAAAAACCACTGTTTTAAAAAATGAGCTCCCTTTTTACAGAGATTAGAATGTAAACAGCAAAGGTTCTTCGGAAGAGAAGACTACACTTGCCTTTGACTCATTACAAATTAAATTTCTGCTCCCCAAAATTCCACTCACTTCATGCTCCTCCCTTAGTACAGTCACTATGCGCCATGACTCTTCATAGGAATGCACCCACCCAGTGACTCAAATATTCTTCACGTATCTCCCTTAATACTCATGTTTTTTTAAATAACATTTTACAGTAATGACCTGCAGCCGGCTTAGCCTTAGCCCTCGCCTGTACTGTAAGAATGCAGCTAGGTTCCCTTGCTGAAGCAGGAGCAAAGGACAGCCTCGCATGAGCGTCTGTTTGCCCTGTTCTGACAGGACGTTATTATCTGCTTTGACAAAGCCTTTCAGAAGTGCGGGTACAATGGATCTTAATGATGTTATGAAATGAGCCTTCACCGTGTGCACTTGAGCCCCGCTTCCTGTGTGTGATGACAGCGTGGATGTGTGCATGGATGTACTCAACTGTGTTTAATACTCTGCATTTTAATTAGGAAGAAACACAATGGCAGCAAGGCCTTCCCTCCCTAGCTGAGTCCTTTTATTCAAGTGGGACTTCGGCAAATGGTGGGCTTGAGGGGCGGGAGTGTTTTCAAAAATTAGTACGAAGCAAGTGTAAATTGTTCCTCTTATTTTCATGGAAAGATAAAACAGCCTAAACACTAACAGAGGTTGAATTATTTAGCTAAATGTCATTATATGGCTTCTCACACAATCCAGGGTGCCATAAGAAGCAAGCACACATACGCATGCACGCATATTCATTATCACCACTATATGTGACATTTCCTAATTTGTAGGGTTTTAATTAAAAATAAGCTCACAAGTCCACAGTGCTGGGTTTCTTACTTCCCGAAAGAAGCAAATGCAAGATAAATAACTAAACAGCCTTTGTTTGGTTCTGAACCATCCTGTGTGTTATATTGTAGAGTTCTTTAAACTAATAATAAAAAAAAGATATTCTGGTTCATATGTTTTATATACTTTCAATCACTGAAATGTGTATGAGTCAGCAGCCTAAATGTGTGGCTGTGTGTACCTATGCCATGGTTAACGTGGGTTAAATCCAAAGTATGCACAAAGATAAGCAAGCATCAGCCAGGAGACAGCGCTTCCCATTTTCCTCCCAACTTGCATCATAAGACAGGAATTTTTTTCATACAGTGTAATCAATATCTTAAGTAAAGCAGAGAATGTGAAAAGAAAAAAAAAAAAAAAAAAAAAAGAACAAGGAATTTTACTTGTGAAAGATTTCTCTGTAGAGTACAGACCTTGCCCAGATTCCCCAGGGGGAAGTCACAAAGGGAGTCACTTCTGGCTTTGTCCCACACCAAAGTCATTGATTAATAATTGTGTAGAATGAATTCATAAAAATCTATATTTTATATACACTTTCCCACTATGCTATATTTCTACCCTTAGGCCTAGGAAGATAAACACACTTGGTTTTGAGTAGAAGTTACCCATGAAATATACAGCTGGAAGATGTTTTCCTAAAATACCTTGCACTTTGATAGGCATCCTTACCATTTGGGAGGGTTCTGTTTATTCACATTAGGGACGAAACATCTATTTCACAGATTGTGAAGGCTTGTATATTTCAGTATCAAAAAATAAAAACAGTAAGTACATAGAAGTTTAATCATTTCTGCAAATCATTTTTCTATCAGAATATTTTGACATTGATATACAAGACATTATCCTGGAAAAAAGAGTATTTCCTTTTCTCTTGCAAGACTCTGACTTCAGTTTGATACCCCCAAGTTAACTCATACCACTCCAAAAACATATAATCCTTTTACCTGATTAGCAACAAACCAGGTATTTATTTAGCATTTGTGAAGGACTGTCTTGACTACTTCTCTGTTGTAAAACCCTGTAAAGAGCGCCTTAAGGGAAAAAGGATTTTAGTTCCCCATCCTGGGCTACAGTCCATCCTGCGGAGAAGTCAGAGCAGCAGAGATGGTCACATAGCATCTGTGAGTGAGAAACAGAGACAGAAGTATGCTAATGCAAAGCTCGCTCTTTTATACAGTCCAAAATCCCCTGGCCAGGGAACGACCCCACCCACAATTAAGATGAATTATCCCAGGTCAATTGATATAATCAAGATAATGCCCTACAGGCATGCCCAGATGATTCTAGATTTCATCAAGTTGACAACACTGACCATCAGAGACTCTAGCAGAGCTGGGAATGAATCTTCATAGTGGGACCCTTGCCTACCATACACAGCGAGCCTCAATACCACAGAAGCAAAAGAGAGTGGGTGGAGAATTGTATGTGTTACATTAGAAATGTTGGGCTGTTTAATCAGTAAAGTTAGTAATAATTTGGGATTTTCTAAATGAATTAGAATGCCTACTTATAATCTGGCTGGAAATTTATTAGCATTTCAATTTCTTACTCAAGTGTGAAATGCAGACAGGTGTGCCTGTGTTCTTTGGCTGTCTCTGATTTTTCTGATATTCTAAAACAGCAGAGGATCAGACATTGCTCAGCTCCTGTGGTAGACAAGTGTGTCTTCCTAGTGAAGTCGGGGATCACATTGGACTAGAAATAACACATTCTAGAAAACCTTTAACTAAGCCAATTGTCTAATTTGGAAAAATCAACATTTGAGAATTTTACTTAATTGGCTGGTCACGAAATTTCTTCAGATCCCAAGACCACGGGAGAGGATGAGAGAGCAGGCTTGTTCCAGGACGGAAGAAGGGGACTTCAGGAGGGGCGACTCTGCCCTGATACAGAGATATGTAGGGATACAAAAAGGGTGCCCATGAACGTGGCTGCATGTTTGCCTGGCCCTAGTCAAACTTCAGAGTTGCATCAGAACCCTGAGTGAACAAGACGTAGCTAAGAGAGTGGTACACTCAACTTTTATATACACAAGGGCGCCTGTGGGCATGACAAAGCTTAGGTACAAAGAGGGGCGGAGCAGCAGCTACACATTAAGACCTCATGGCGTCTGTAGTGGGGCAAAGAAGGAATTGTAAAAGACAATCCCCCACCAGTCACAAAAGCCACATTCTGGAGGCTTCATTTACCTCAGACCATGCCCTGAGGACCATGGGGCAGGACTGTTGATGGACATGGGGAGAAAGCTCAGGGCAGCTCAGTGTGCTGTGGCTGCCTGTGCTGCCTGAGCTCGCAGAAGACACTGGGTGGTCAGACTCCATTCTCACCCAGCAGGATCCTTGCTAATGAATGGCTGCAGTGCCAGAAAGGGGTTGCTTAAATGATGAGTAAATATAATAAAGTAAAAAATAAATAAATAAAAAAAAAAAGTGTCCTTTTCTTAGTTATTCAAAGTTGAGCTAGTTGGTTTGTTGTTGATGTTTGTAATTTCCTAGCTAGAAGTAGATGGTTTTTTTTCCACCCCAGCATACTTGAAAAGCCTTGCTAAGAGAGAGAATGGTGGCTATTTTAAAGATGGGGGTGGGGTTGTGGTACACTGTGATGGTGCTTACCCTGCCTCCCTTATGTTTAAACCCCAACAAAGAAGAAAAATAAAAAGGAAAGATACTTGTACTTTTTTGTTTACTACAGAGAACAACACAATCCAGAGAGGAAGAATCAGTTATTATTGCATTATGTGCTGGCTAGTTTTATATTAGCCATATCTAATTATATTATATATATATATATTAGCCTTATCTAGACATAAGCTCAGAGTTATCTGAAAGGAGGGAACCTTAATTGAGAAAATGCCTCCATAAAATCTAGCTGTAGGACACTTTCTTAGTTAGTGATGGATGGGGGAGGGCCCAGCCCATTATGAGTAGTACCAGCCCTGGACTGGTGGTCCTGGATTCTATAAAAACACAGGCTGCACAAGCCACTGGAAGCAATCCAGTAAGCAGCACTCTTCTATGGCCTTTGGATACGTTTCTGCCTCCGGCCTCCTTCCTTGCTTGAGTTCCTGTCCTGACTTCATTCAATGATAGACTATGATGTGTATCTTAGGGTTTCTATTGCTATGAAGAAACATCATGACCATGGCAACTCTTATAAAGGAAAACATTTAATTGGGGCTGGCTTACAGTTTAGAGATGTAGTCAGTTATCATCATGGTAGGAAGCATGGGAGCATGCGTGCAGACAGTACTTGAGAGGAGCTGAGAGTTCTTCATCTGGATCAACAGACAGCAGGTAGGGAGACCTGGCTTGAACATCTGAAACCTCAGTGCCCACCCAGAGTGACACACTTCCTCCAACAAGGCCACACCTCCTACTAGTGACACTCTCTATGGATCTATGGGGGCTATTTCCATTCAAACCACCACAACTAAGAAATGAAAGTCAAATAAACCTTTTTCTCCACAACTTGCTTTTTGGTCATGGTGTTTCATCATAGATGTAACTAGACTGAGGCCTTAAACCAACAATGGGTATTTATTTAGCATGTTTTATGTCTGGGAGAGCAGCTGCCTCTGTTCTGGGAGGTCTGATGCTTCAGACAGAAAAACCTTAAGTTTGAGAGTTTCAAGCAAATGACACCAAACTGTCTGGTAGGGCACCTGTTAACTGCACATGATTGAGCGGATGCTAAATCAAAGTAGCAGTGCACTTCCTGGTTCGTGCTAGCTGACCTGCTCTTGCTCAGTAACCTGCTGTGGCCTGTGATACCAAAATGGGTAGGGAGACATGGGACTTTTCTCTTCTCATAGGAAGTCACATTAAAAACCCTGACCTGAAAGGTTATGTTTCACTGTTGGCAATCAGCTGGAGCCTTAGCTGGAGGTATCTCCCATGTTCCGTTTCCACAAAGCCCTGTCTCCCTCAAAACATGGCAGCTGAGTTATAAAGGTAAAGGGCAGGGCCTACAGTGCATTTTATATGGCAGGCTCACTTTCTACCACATTGGGTTTTTGTACTTCGTAGTTACAAAAGAAGGAAGCAGATGATCACAACTTGATAGAAGAATGATAGATCATATTATAAATTCCAAAAGGGATGGGTATGCTGTGACTACCTTCAGAAAATTCATCCCCTCAGAAAGTTGTGTCTATACATTTCTTAAAATAAGATCAATGAAGAAATTGATTAATGGCTGTAAAAATGTGAATAAAACATATCTACTATATGTATTCTTTGTGCGTGTATATGTGTGTGTAACTGCACAGATTGAGCGGTGCTAAATCAAAGTAAAACTAGGATCAATACAAGGATAGGCTATCCACTGGGAACTAGGATCAAATACAAGGCTGAGGCTATCTACAACACCCTTCCCCCCTGTGTTTCTTTTGTCACTTGTTTTATCACAGCAACACAAATAAAACTAATACAAATGTGTGGTGTGGGGTGTCTGTGTGTGTGTGTGTGTTGTGTGTGTGTGTGTATGATTTCTTTAGGGTTATTATTGCTGTAATGAAGCCCTGTGACCAAAACGAACTTGGGGAAGTACAGGGGGGAAGGGTTTATTTCACTTGCAGTTCCATCATCATCAAAAGCAGTGAGGGCAGGAAGTCACACAGGCAGGACCCAGAGGTGGGAGCTGATGCAGAGGCCGGAGGGAAGAGGGGAGGGTTCTGCTTAACCTGATTTTCCCTTCCCCACCATGGACAGAAAAAACCCTGATGCCTATATACACTCGATAAAGTACAACTAGGACTGTCAAAATGCCTTCCAGGGTATTTTAGATCTGGATTGGACCTGATTTAGTTGTTTGTTGATTACACAGTGTTTACAGAGTTCACCTTCACTAACCCAGCATTTGCTTTCAATATCATTCACATTTATAACGTGGAATTCTTAAATCATTTGGTACAGAATCTACTTCTCACTTTGTAAGTGCTCATCACGCAAATCACAACGTGCTTCAGCTAATGCTGCTAAGCCCTGCTCAGAGGCCGCTGTTCTCTGTGACTCATGAGCTTTTTAAAAAACTTCAGCTCAACAACATCTGGTCGCTTATATAAGGAGAGAGGATGTTCTTTACAATCCGTGATTTCTCTGGACGGCGCGCTTCTGCACCTGGCGGCCTTCCACTTTCCTCTGAGTGGCTGCTCTTTGTGTAGTCAGACATCTTCGTTCTCCTCGTGAAGATGAACACGTGCAGAAACTTGGGCAAATATTGCACCATAAGCTTTTGCAGTGATCAATTCCTGAATCGCTGATGTTAATCTGCTCAGAGTTGATTTGATCTTAGAAAAATGAAAACCAGAAATAGTTGGAAATTGAATTCAAAGACATAAAATTCCTGTGTTGTACGTGTCAGCAAGGAATGCAATGTCCTTTTTGTTGGCTGTGGTTGGGTTGTGTTCTTGGGACAGAATCCCGTACTGTAGCTCAGGCTGGCTTCAGATTTTAATCATTCTTCTGCCTCAGTCTCCTAGGAGCTGGGATTACAGTTAATACACCTGGTTTAGAATCCTATCTCTTATAGAGAAATTTCTATTAAGAGATATTTGTGGTCTCTCTGATAACTACTACAAAAAGATAAAGTTCATGTTTTCTAAGTTGCATCTCTAGGTAAACTATTTTTTTTCTGCTCTGCCCAGATGTGTTTCTCATCCTCTCTGTCTCACAGTCCCGCAGACAGATGTGCACCTCTCCTCCAGGCGACATCTAAGTCGTGCTCATTGTTCCCTGGGCAACACAGTACCTTGGCTGAAGAAATTACCGTTTTCTAAAACATCCATGTTCATAGCAGCAAATGTTCTAAGAAGTGGAAACAACCCAATCACCTGTCAAGGACATTGATGGATGAATAATTAAACAAAATGTATGGGATTCATATACATATTCAATATCCAGAATATAACAACACCAAAAGAGGGGGATGTTGCTCAGTTGCCTGACTGTTTGCCCAACATGCGTGAGGCCCCGGGTTTGGTTCCCCAGCATCACATAAATGGGGAGATGGCGGTACACACCAGTAATTATGGCACTAGGGGTGGAGAAAGGAAATTAGACATTCAAGGTGTCCTTGGTTACGTAGGAAGTGTGAGAACAGCCTCAAAGGGCAGTGGGGGGAAAGGGGCAGGGGAGAGACTGTTGCAGGCTGCAACATAAATGCACCGTGAAGAAAATATGCCAAATGAAATAAGCTATTCCCAGAAATACAAATACTATGTGATTCTGTTCCTACAAGGCATGTAAACACCTATGAGATAAAGCAAAGCCATAGAAAACAAGAGAATGGTCATTTGTCAGAGGCTGGATGGGTTTAATAGCTATGGAGTTTCATTTCTGCCAATAAAAACATCCTAGAATTTTGGTTTTGTGTACCTAATGTTGCACACTGCATACACTGAAAATGCTTAAGATGATAAATTATGGTATGTGTTTGCTAACAGGACTATAAAGAAATATTTCCCCAGAAAGGACGTTTACTCCTTACGTTTATGTCGCTTTACATTTCTCCACAGTGGTGAGAAATGACTGGAAATCTGTTGGCTCAGGGCAACCAAAAAACCCACATGTGAACTTCTCTTCCATTGATGAATTTCATCAAGATCAAACAATTCACCCTGGCAAGCTCTGATAGGATTTTATAAATTCCCACTTTCTGGGCAGGAGGGTTCTTAAAAATGAAACTGGAAAGAAATTGAGCAGCGTGTTTCTTTACAAAGCTATTAAAAAGTGCAATTAGCGTATACCTCCCTCATCTGGAGAAGTGTGTCCTCTTGGTTTTCAGAAAAGGGGACAGGAAGCCTACGTGTAAAGTAGGGCATGTTAGAGCGTCCCGGGCGCGCAGCTTTCCTGCCCCTCCCACCAGTGCCGGCATTAGTCTCTGCTACGTGGGTGTCTAAGGCCGAGTCCAAGTGAGTAAGATCTGTTTCAGGCGATCCCAAATGCAGCATTTAAGAATCTGACATTTAGCTCAGTGCCTAGTCTGCATCTGGTGTTCACAGCCTCCCAGCAGCTGAAGGAGTCCCCTTCTGTACTGGAGTCTGTGTAAAGAGAGGAGGCCAGAGACTGAACCTTCTCTACCCTACAGCTCACTTCCTAGGCAGTCAGCCATGTCTTCCTGCCCCTCTTCCGCCTCCTCTCCCCCATTCCTAGGCCCTTCCTCTCTGCTTCCTGCTCCCCCCACACACCCTCCCCGTCCTTCTTCTTACCTTCCTCCTCCTACCTCAGTCTTCTTCTGCTCTTCTGCCCCCCTTCCTCCTCTTTGCCTTTTAATCCGGGGCTTTTGCATGCTATCACAGGCACTAGCCCTGAGCTACGTATACTCCAGCCCATTTCACTTTTGTGATGACGGAACTAGAAGGTTTCTTCGTTGCCAAAATATATTAAGTAATTCATTGTGTAGTGTTCCTAGGTTCTTGGATATATGTAAGCCTCCCAAAGTTTAAAACTAATGACGTTTTATATACTTGCAAAAACACAGATCTTTCCCTTTCAGTTAGAATAATCCTTTAATATCTTAGGTAGAGACCCTTTAAGGCTGATGAGGATCTCAAGATTATATGAATTTGATTCATCATCTTGACAAACCAACTAAATACTAGCTATATGATAAGGCCAAAAGTACATAGATTTTCATTAAAACAAACTAACCAACAACCATTCAAGTATGTCATTTCTCAAAGCACAAATGAAGATGCATATAAACAACTTTACAAGGAATCTACTCCATTCTATTATTCTGTGCTCAGTGATAGTCCAGGACTTGAATACCCACCCAGGTCCCTGTAGAGCAAAACACAAGGTTTCTAATTGGCTTGCTGGATTTGGGTGGCCAACAGACAAACAAAGTCCTAGCTGCTGTGCACTTTGTCCTACTTTGTCTTGGTACCACAGAGACTTCTGTGTGCTTGTCTGACTTCTGGACACAGCTTGGCCCATCTCCAGAGACTCTGTGGCTTCTTAGTAATCCCAGCTTTCTCCTGACTTTGCTCCTGCCTCCACACAACTCCAAGCTTAACTGCTGTGATGGTGTAAGTCACCCAGCTCATCTCTCTCCCACACTCTTTCCTCCCAGCCCAGCAACCTCAGCAATTCTCTAAATGCACATTCACTTTCTAGACAGCAGACAAACTGACCAATCTCCCTTCAGCCCCCCTCCTGGCTCAGCCTCTATGTTATAATGCCTTGTTTTACTTCTTGAGAAGTCCTACTCACAATGAAAAAACTAAATCAACCCCTTTCTCCATTAAAGATTTCCAGTGTTTTCTGGCACAGGAGAGGGAGTTAAGGGCACAGGCTTCAGAAACTAACAGGCTTATGTCTGAGTATAGGTTTTTCACTGACTAAAAGATGGTCTAACCCACAGGGCTTCAAATAAGTGGAGCTAATTCCTACTTCTGTGTTGGTGTAGGATTAAGTGAGATAATACATGTGAAGTCCTTGATAGTATTAATCAAGGACATTACATACAATATGCAAATATATGGTCATATGTAAATACTTCATTCTAGCATTTTCCTTTGTTAACTCTGAGTGTCCTTTTTATCTCAGTGCTGCATTTCACAAAATATTTTAAACAATTAACAAGCATTTTTAAGGAAGGTGCTACAGTTTGGTTTTGAAATGTCTTCCAAAGGCTTATGTGTATGTTTCTTGGGTTGACACTAATGAGAGATTCTAGAAACTTGTAATCAGACCTATAGTGAGAACTGTTGAATTTTGGTTTCTTTTAAAAACACAGAAATAGTATAAGAATCTGTTTTCATTTTAATCCCAAGCATGGGGATATAGGGCTGCTTTGGATTGTCTGCAGCAGCTGACTATGATTTGCCTCATGCTCTAGCAGGGGCATGATTTTGCCGGCTGCAGATAGCTTCTGCAATTATTTAATGTTTGTAATTCTGGGAACTTTTCAGAGGGTATATAAATGCTAGGGCCCTGTCTTAGTTACGGTTTTACTGCTGTGAACGGACACCATGACCAAGGCAACTCTTATAAGGACAACATTTAATTGGGCCTGGCTTATAGGTTTAGAGTTTCAGTTCATTATCATCAAGGCAGGAATATGGCAGCATGCAGGCAGCCATGGTGCAGGAGGAACTGAGAGGTCTACATCTTCATCTGAAGGCTGCTTGCAGAGTACTGACTTCCAGGCAGCTAGGATGAGGGTCTTAAAGCTCCACCCACAGTGACACACCTACTTGAACAGGGCCACACCTTCTAATAGTGCTACTTCCTGGGTTGAGCATATACAAACCATCACAGGCCCCAAGAGGTAGGTTGTTGATTGTTTTTTTGTTTGTTGGTGGTAGAAGTTTCTTAAGTCGTTATGCATAAAGAAGAAACAAGAAGAAGAAGAAATTAATATCCTGATAGTAAAAATCAAGCTTGCCAGAAGGAACTCCATGCCTGTAATCCACAGGAAGTAGTCCAACAATAACATCTCCCCTTTCCCATGACTTTATTCAGGATCTCTTACCTTTCCTCTCTATCCTTTTTACCTCTCTTATCTCGTGTTAGGGGATTTAAAGGGTATGAAAAGGGTGGAGAAAGATAGAAGAAAGAAGACCCACAAAGTAGCCAAAGACTGGCTACAGGGACCCTTGAGAGGTTTGGATAATTGGGCATCCCTCCAAGGAACTGTGAGACTCGTCTCTTTTCCTTTCTTTCACTCCCTGCCTTCTCCTTTCATTCTGCCTTCTGGGGTGCTGCACCCACACTCTAACATAATGCACTGCCCAGCTACAACTGTGAAAGCAATAGGATTAACTGATCATGAACTGAAACATCCAGAACTCAGAGCAGGATAAACATTCTCTCTTTATAAGCTCATTGTCACAGGTATTTTGTTACAGTAATAAGAACATACTAAGTAAGATTTCTTAACCTTGGTTTTGTCAATAAAATACAGAATTTAAGAAATTATGGTTAAAATAGTCATGGAGCTGCTTGAAAATGAACAGATGGCCTTTTTAAAAAGTACAAATTGGTTTTGGCAACTTATTAAAGATTATGATCTCTAACTTTTTAAAAAAGATGTCAATTAAAAGAAATTTGTAATCCAAGAAAAAGATGTTTTGTAGTCATTTCACACTCAGACGAAAGCCCATAGATGGAATAGGAGTACCTGCCGCAAAAGGCAATTTCAAATTTTAGATAACAATATGTCATAAACCTCAATAGGAAAGTATAGCCAACTGACCAGAGCAAAGAGATTTTAAAAGGGTTTTTCAATATAGATTTTTTTTTTTTTGGTTTAGTGTTTTCCCTGATGTATGTTGTGAACTATCTGTGGACAGGCTCCTGACGCAGAAATGCGTCAATCCCCTGAACTGAGTTACAGATGGTGTAAACTGGCGTGCTGGAGCCTTTCACAGGGTAACAGCATTCTTCAACTGCTGAGCCACCTCACCAGTACCAAGGATTTTTTTAAAGATTTATTTATTTATTATTTATTTATTTATTTATTTATTTATTTATTTATATGAGTACACTGTAGCTGTCTTCAGAACATACTAGAAGAGGCATCAGACCCCATTACAGATGGTTGTGAGCCACCATGTGGTTGATGGGATTTGAACTCAGGACCTCTGGCAGAGCAATCAGTGCTCTTAAAACGCTAAGACATCTCTCCAGCCCCAGTACCAAGAATTTTAATCTCATCACACACAATCCTAAAAACAGTTGAGATCCAACATGCTCCACCCTCCTTTACCAGAGAAAAGCCAAGAGGTGACACATCAAAGCCAGGACTCTAAACTTCTGACTTCTATAGCACTGACACCAATCCAGGTCCCAGTGGATCCCTGCCTTTTTTGCTTACCCTGCTTTATTTTGTTTTACCTGGAAACCCAGACAGACAAAAGGTTCTCACTGTGTCACTTCAGGGCATAAGCAATTAATAGAATGTAAGCTATTGATGACAGCAAACCTTCAGATGCCTATAAGTAACATGGGACAAATAAGTAAAAATCAAAGTTTTCAGTACAAAACGTAGTTGTTTTTTTTTTTAAAAAAAAAAAAAAGAAAGAAAGAAAGAAAGAAAGACAAGACAGAAGAAGAAAGAAAGAAAGAAAGAAAGAAAGAAAGAAAGAAAGAAAGAAAGAAAGAAAACCACGCCCACAGCATGCCAATCACGTCCTGGAAGCCCAGCATCATGGCGGGAATGCGGAAGAGCTCTCTCACCCTCCTGTACTGATCTCTCTCTCAGTTAACAGCCTTGGGATCACTGGCAGTGGCTAACTGTGGTCTTCTGGCAAAGCAAGCACGGGATTTCTTTGTTTTACCTACATCTGGCCTCATCCCTTACCTATCAAACCAGGGTAGATTCTTCGGTGTCTCAAATGGCAGACAGTCCCTACCTTCAGGTATGACAGGAATGTTGTAAATGTTGGTTCCTCTTCATGAGGTCATTCTGCTTGTTAGTACATGGCCTGCAGCCCAGCCACACAGACCTGTTTGCTGCCTATGATCAGGGCCTATGATTGCTGCTGCTTTGACCCCACCCCCAACCCCCTCCCATGGCATGAATGGTATTTTGCCACTGGATGCAGTTTGCTTTCTCTTCTCTGTATGCTTCTCTGAGTTTCCAACAACCCAGGTAGATTATCCTGGAAGTCAGATTTTCTCTGTCCTTACACTTACCAGACTCACAAGGGAAAGGTTTGCATCACGTCCGTCAGTGCAGGCTTGTGTTCTATGTGTGCCTTGGGTTTAAAATTCAAGCTTCAGAATGGGAGGAATCTTATCTTTGATTTCCTTCCCATCATATCTCTGCCATCACAGGCACCGGGAGGCCCTGGGACTCTACAATTTAGCCAAGTTCACACCTCAGGAGCTTAGGTTTTAAATGTGTCCCCAGAGGCCCACGTGCTGTTTACATTTGACACATAATGAATGGCTCTAAGTGGGTTTGTTCTCTTAGGGGGGTACAGAGTAGACGTCAGTTTTAATCCTGGCTCCAGCCTGAACCACCATTAGTGGTATTAGCCGGGACACAGTGCCTCATGCTGCTTAGCCTCCCTCTCAGGACAGTTCCCATTCCAAAGCACCATTTCTGTCCCTGCAATGTCCCCTCCATCCTGCCTTCCCTCTTCCCACTGTCACAGTTGGACCTCTCCAAGACTCTCCCAAAATCTAAAACATTCATGATCGATGGTAGCTATTCAGAAGATGGCAGCAATATGACAAGTAGGCCAGTCAGCAGTTCCCTGGGCACATGTCTTCCTTGAGGGTTTGTCTGAGGCTTCTTGGGCTACAAGTTCCTTTGCGGTCTCATCGCAGGCTAACTCTTAAAAGAACACCCTGCAAGACTCTTGTAGACTTCTCTCCTGTTCTGTTAGATCCCTATGCTTCCCTATTCAGAGCTCTCTGACAGCGATGGCAGAGCTGACCATTTCATCATAGACTTGGGATGAGTCACCCATACAAGTAGAACGCTCCTCAACAAAGTGCTTTCCTGGGAGGCTCTGGGTGAGTATTTCATAAGGCTCTTGAGAGGTGATTTTGGCTAAGTCACCAGGGACTGCTAATGGTACACTCCCAGCCTTCTTTTCAAGATTTCAGGCATCACAACTGGGCCAATGACACACAAGTGCTCAGCCAATGTTCATTGGCATCATGACATTAAGGAGCCTATTCTACACCAAGTCTCAATAGAGCCTTCCCCCACGTGACTGTGGAAGTTCAGCAGAGTCGTGTAGCAGCCAGAAACTTGCTGAGAAACTCAGAAGCCTGGGTGCCTCTGCCAGTGTTTTTTAGCAGTGATGGTGAATCATGAACACTTAGTGTCAGAAAGACTTAAAATTGAAACAACTTCTAACATCGCTACGATATTTTTACCACATAGTTTTATATGGGCTGTGGGCATAAAAAAAATACAGTTTTAATTATATCTTGTGCTGCAGCAAAAGAAAGAGGCAGGAGGGATGGAGAGAGAGGAAAAGAGAGAGAAGAGACAGAGAGAAAGAGGAGGAAGGGAGAAGAAGAAAAGAAGAAAGAAAGAAAGAAGAAAGAAAGAAAAGAAAGAAAGAAAGAAAAGAAAGAAAGAAAAACCACTTCCCATCTCTCTTTCTATGCATGTCTTTCATGCCCAGAAGAAAGTGGGCTTCTAAAATCATGAGCCCTGATGGAGAGGCTCTTGGTCAGGTGGAGCTGGCTAGCAAAGCCCACTGCTGTCACAGGAAATGAGTGCATTGTGTTCCAGGATATTTCTCGCTCCATTGTTTCCCAGGCACGGGCCTGTGTGGGAATGTTTGTCCTCCAGCACACACAGCGGCCATTGTGTCCTCTGCAACATCCTACATGCAGCTGTGAACACTTGTGCCCGGGCCAGCTTCTGGGCTGTGGAATTCACTCAGAAAGGAACTCTGTGAGCTACATACCAAGGCCCTGCTTTTCTTTGGGAATGTCCTGCGCTTTCCAACATTCCTCCTTCTACTTGGCCAAGAACAACACGTAAACAGAAGGTCTCTTTGAATTATGTACCCTAGGATATTCAGAGGTGAGACTGCAGGGGAAGCAATGTCCAATCTGCACAAAGAATCTCCATTCACAACTTTCTGACCCAAAGCAGGGACTGGGGATGCCCTCATGACCAGGTGTGGCTTTGGCCTAAGGGAGCCGAGTTTACTTTACAAAGCATTCTTGGAGCTACCATCTCTGGGACCCTGTGGTGTCCCTGTATAAACAGCATCTACAGAATGTTCCTCCTGATCATTTGACACCATCCTAGCCAGAAGCCTAATGTACAGTGTGTCTCTGAAAACTATGCAGTCCTGCTACATTTCTTTCAGCCCCTAGCAGGAGTCTCATATTTAAATCATAGACTAAGAAATATTGGTTCCCAGGGCTTGAAATGTATATCCAGGAAAAGAAGACCGAGTTCGGAAAACAACCATCAGCTGCCACCTCTGTGGATGAGACTGTGGCATGGATTAGCAATGGCTGTCCTAGAACACTGGGCATTTCTTAAGCACAGCACCCATGGCTTTAGTTGACAAATAGTGGTGTCTGAAGAACTGGTGGTGGTTATGCTCTAGATATGAAGTGTTTTCCCAAAAGGCTCATGAATGAATGCTTGGTCCCCAGCTGGTTGTCAACTGAGAGGTGATGGGACAATGATGTCACTATGATCATTCCTGGGCTATTAGAAAGGACACTGACTGAGGGTCACTGGGTGTCCTTTGGATGACAGATCTTGTCTCTGGCCCCTTCCTATGTTCTCTCTGCCTCCTTTGCTTGCTACATGGCTTCCTGTCATTCTGCCTCACCACATGTAAGTTCAGAAGCTCCTGAGCAAAATGACCATGGACTGAAGTCTTTGAGTCTTAGAGCCAAAACAACTGCAATACTGGGTTAATATTTTGTCAATTTGACATAAGCTGGGGTCATCTGGGAAGAGGCAACTTGAGTTGAGGAATTGTCTCCATCATATTGGCCTGTGTGCATGTCTGAAGAACATTTTCTTGATTAATGAATGACATGGAAGGGGACTGCCACTCCTCCTCGGACGTAGTGTGTGTGTGTGTGTGTGTGTGTGTGTGTGTGTGTGTGTATTTATATATGTTTATATGTATAATTGATATGTATATATGAAACTGAGCAGGCTGTGGAAAGCCATCCAGGAAACATCTTTCCTCCATGGCCTTGGCTTCAGATCTTGAGTCCAGGTTCCTGCCGTATTTGAGCTCCTGCCTTGGCTTCTTCTGTGATGGACTATAATGAAGAATTATAAGATAAAACAAACCTTTCCTCCACACATTGCTTTTAGCTGCAGTGTTATCACAGCAATAGAAAGCAAAGTAGGACAAGCCCTTTGTTGCTTTCTTGGCTATTCTGTCAGGGTAGAAACACTGGCCACAGGTCATATATATGTGTGTGTGTGTGTGTGTGTGTGTGTGTGTGTGTGTGTGTGTATCAAACTATGAGTACATTCCCATCAGGATAACTATAAGAATCACAATTTATGAAAAGCTGACAGTAAATTTGGAGAAGACATCACTGAAAACATGACTTAGGGAAATGTGAACATACAGAAGTAGGTTTCTACTTTTCATTTTAGATGTGACTGGTGTTCAGTTCTGGGGTGAGGGAGGAGTGAACTTCCTGACTCCCAAGCATCTTCTCCAGGCCTGAGGCCATTTTGGAGTGCACACTCCCTAACAGCACGAAGACATTAAAGGCTTATTCCAGTTCCCACTGCCACTAGCATACATAGTCTGCTGATGCTCCTGCTTCTGAAGAGATTGCTGACTTTGACCATGGATCCTGAAAACTCCAATTCTCTACAGTTTCTTCCAAAGTGCATCTCCACCTCCGGGCCTGGATGTTGTTTTTTTCTGACCACTAGCAATGCAGAGTATAAAGATGCTCATGGAAAGTGCATGAGCCACCTTCCTTAGCTATCTCTTTTCTAGTTCAGAAAGACTTCTCTTGATAACTGAGTTCTCCGTCTTACCCACAGCTCTTCCCTTGGCCCTGGGAGCCTGGAGAGGCAATGAAGAAAGTCACACTGAGGGCTAACTGTGTTCCTATCTCACCCATCTCATCCTCCTCATCAAGTAATCTGGCTTCTGCCACTGACTTTCAACAGTAGAGAAAAAAAAAATGAGCAGAAGAGGAGGAGGCAGTGGAGGATGAGACTGGGTAATCTTCAAAACAGAGATGCTGAGATGGTCCCCTATGGGAAAGGCTTCTTAAATGGCACTCTGTCTGCTTTCCAGAGAGAGGATCCCCAGAACAGAAGAGTGAACTGCATATAAAAGGAAGGAAAGCCAGGCAGTGATAGCACATGCCCTGGATCCCAGCACAGAAAGCAGAGGCAGGCAGATCTCTGAGTTCAAAATCAGCCTGGTCTACAAAGTGAATTATAGGACAGCAGAGAGACCAGGGCTACACAGAGAAATTCCCTCTTGAAAAAAAAAAATAAAATAAATAAAGGGACGGAGAGTTGTACTGGTTTGAATAAGCGCTCCTGTAGGCTTGTATATTTGAATGCTTAGTCACCAGGGAATGAAAGTCTTGGAACGGATTAGAGAGTGTGACCTTGTTGAAGGAAGTGTGTCACTGAGGGTGGACTCTGAGGTTTCAAAAGCCTTTGTCAGGTCTAGGCTCTCTCACCCTTCAGATTATGATGTAGCTCTCAGCTACGTCTCCAGCATCATGCCTGCCGCCATGTCCTCACCATGATGATAGTGGACTAAGCCTCTGCAACTGTAAGCCAGCCCCATTTAAATGCTTTCTTTCATAAGAGCTCCTTTGGTCATAGTGTCTCTTCACAGCAATAGAACACTGACAAGAACCAGAGTAGACAAAATTATAATTTGCTAGTCATTTTGTTTCATGTTGAGTCCATACATAGCCTAGACTGACCTCAAACCTGGGATCCTCCTGCCTCTACCTTTAAAGTGCTTGAATCACAGGCATGCACCACCATCCTTAACCTAATTTAACTTACTTCTCTAAGATAATTATTCCCTTTCAGATTTTCCAAAGGAAAACAAGCCTAAACAAATTCATAAACTAAAATATGAAACCCATTCGTAGAAAGTAATCCACACTTCACTAGGCATGGTGGTGCATGCCTGTAATCCCAGCACTCAGGAAGCAGAGGTGAATCAATATGAGTCTGAGGCCAGCCTGGAGTACAAAGAAGTTCCAGGATAGCCGGACTGTACACAGAGAAATCCTGTCTTGAAAAACAGAAAAGAAGAGAAGAGAAAAGGAAAGGAAAGAAAGCAATACATTCTTTGAAAAGCTGATCACTTCTTTTGTCTTAAGGATACCATTCAACAATTTTTCAACATAAGCTTAACTAACTGCTCAGGACAGCACTTCCAGCCGATTGTAAATAGTAACATTTGAAATTAAAACAGCATGTCACTGTTACGTGTCTCTGACTGTGTGTCTAGACCATTCAATGCCCATTTCCCTATACTAAAGTATACAGAAAAGTATTGCTTAATATGTAGAAGTGGGATAACCTGTCTTTCTCTATTCCATTTTACTCCAAATCATTTTTATTCTAATGAAATTGACTAATATTCTTGAAAGTCCTTTATTTGCCATAGTGACATAACTCCTTGTAATGACACAGGTTCATGAACTGTGTTTTATGGATGGAATTTGGAAGATTTGAAAGTAGATTGATGTTTTGAGGAACTGCAGCCCCCCTAAAAAATTATTAGTGGTTTAGTTCAGCATCATGCTCACTGATAGAAGGTAGCTAGCAGCATTGAGTCTGGGAAAGCCATTCCTACCAGTGGTCAAGCTTCAGCATCTTATCAGGGGCCAAGAAGGAGACTAGTGAAAATGGAGAACGTTATTAGTATCTCTTCAAAACTTTGGGAGTATATAGCAACATTTCATTGCCTGGAGTGTAAGAGTATGCCCCGGTGGCTTCAGCAAGGTTTAGCCCTGATTTTGTTAGGCTGTCTCTCACAGGGAGTCACATACACCATGAGGCTGCAGCCTCAGGAGCAGGAAACAGCTTACAGTCACCAGACCACCTCCCACTCTGGTGGTAGTTGCCTTAAAGGAGAGAGGGAATGTACCTTGTGGACAGCAGCTCCATTGGCAGGCCCACCAGAAAGCTTTGGCTGTCTTAGCGCTCTGTATTCAGTGCTGGCCAGTGGCTGCAACAGCAGTTGGCAACACCAGCTCACAAGAGTGACCAAGGGTCAGTGCCTTTGCTCAGATGAGGGGCCTTGTTGCAAGTTCCAAGGTGACAGTTTCTAAGGGAGCCAAAGCTGAAGGAAATAGCCAACATTTATAGGTAGAGCCACAGGAAACACCAACTCGGATCTCTGAAATATCTATCATATATACCCAAGAGCCCCAAAGGTTCCACAACAGAAAAGTGAGCCAGGACCAAGAAAGTATGAACTTGTTTATCAGTGAACTATAAACGAGAAATATTTGAGTATAGAAGACTGCCCAATCAAATTAGGTGGACAGAGTATTACTATGGATCATACCAGAGCCAAGTGTACAAGCAGCGAAAGAAGGCAG